>WOGO01000087.1:0-27942 GCA_015342085.1 Leptinotarsa defecta
ACACGTGTCGAGGTGTTAAAAATAACGATTTGGTGTTGGGAAAAAACCCCAGTAATATTCATTACTACACCAAAGGTTCCAAACAGTGCATCATAAGCAATAAATTATATGTCTATATTGAAATCTCCAGTAATGACTACAATATGACCGCCGCGCCGTTCAGTTCAATGAATTCTTCTAACCAACTCGAAAAGTTGGGACCTGGAAAAACTGTACAACACAGCAATACTATGAGTTGAATGATTGAATAGTACCTCATAAAATCAAAAAATTCTTATCAACACCGACGGAATTGATGTTTGTAAATTTGAATGATTTACGCACTGCATTTTCTCCGACAATCAGGTGACAATTAAGGCGCTCAGTACTCAAAATAGGGCCACTCTGGCTTGGCTACCTGGACAGGAGGGTCACAAGGGCAATGAGGAGGCTGATGTTCTAGCCCGTGAAGGCGCATCCAAGGCTATGATCGGCCCAGAACTCTTCTGCGGGGTAGCGAAAGCATGTATAAAGACATCCATAAACTCATGGGTGCAAGCCTGAATTGATAGATTGGTGGTATAAGCCCCCAGGAATGAGACAATCGAAAGAGTTCATAAAGAAATCGTTGCCCAGATTCACGGAAGACCTGTTAAACCACAACCGTAAGGTTGTAAGGGTAGTGATGAGCCTAGTAACGGGGCATAGCCGACTCAGGGAACATATGAGCAACATGGGTCTGACAGAAGAAACCTACTGCAGGTTCTTTCAAGAAGAGGAAGAAACCGCACTGCATGTGCTGTGTGGATACGAAGCTATAGCAAGTCTGAGACACGCAAGATGCGAGAAAGAGAAACCAGAGGCTGCCAGTTACATGAAGGGATCAGTGTCAAGGCTATGACGTCTCATCAAAGAGATCAAGCTAGACAATGAGCTCTAATAACCAAGGAGCATCCCAATAGATCTGAATAGGTCGCAGTGAATCAGGCCATGGGCCAGCTCCCCGACAATCTAATCTAAGCAGATTTACGCATATGTGCTCAATACTTTTGGTATGCGATGGCGAAAACTTGGGCTGCAACATTTGGAACAGATGAATTGACTATTGAAGTTGAAGATAGATTGAGAAGGCCGGTTTCTCTGGCCACCCTCAATAATATCGATATGGTTCGTGCGATTAATGAAAGCTTCAATTGAGTAAAAACCATTTGGACGTGAGAAAGATTTCCCCAGAATGGATCCCCATCCCCGAGTGTCTGATGTTGACCAGAATGAAGAAAGGTAGAAGCATTGCGTTCGATCTGTGTCGGAATTCAAGAAGATGCGAACCTTTCAAATCGTGTTGTCATTGTAGAAGACGAAACTTGGGTACATTCTTTGACTCAATAATAAAATAGTAATCGAGATAATGGAGATACTACTGTTCTACAAGGCATAAACATTTGGTGTTGAAGAATCTATTGGGTAGGAGTAGAACAATGATTGGGAATTTCTATTCGACATTACTTACAACTCTTAATTTTTTAAGGACAAAACACAAGCACTACAGAAAAATCCTTAAGGCGCTCTAAGAGCGGTGCCCTTGAGAAAAATATGAAGAGAAGGCACGGAAACTTGTCTGGAGATACTTTTTTGCGGGAAAATGCTCTTTTTCACAAATCGCAAGTTGCAATGTAAACACCTCGTGATTAAGGCTTAGAATTACTTAACACCCCCTTCATACACCAGACCCAAATCCATCTGATCATCATGTTTTTCCTTAATTAAAAAAAATTGTGAAACCACAACGAAGAGGTTATTGAAATTACGGAGGATTGGTTTTTAGAGTGAAATGGAATTTGTTTCCACAGGTCTGCAGGGGTTGCAGGTTTATTTTGAAAAATGTATCCAATTGAGAGAAGATTATGTAAAATAATGAAATACCTTCTTCTCTTTCCAAATTGTGTTTGCTTTCCTAGTAGCTTGCGATTTTTCATTACATTCTTGTATCTTTTGATAATATATTCTGTATTGCAATGTTTGTGCATCTAATTTTTTCATAAATTCCAAATATAGGCAAATTCCAAGAAAATGCAAAAATAGCTCTTTGTAAATATTCCCAAACCACTTTTTTTGTTCATTAAGGATTGTGTTCCATGATAAACCAAAGATCGAATGAAACATTTGAACCAACTGCATGAATAAACTTGAATAAACTTGGAGCCAGTGTTGTGAAGAAAACACATTTGAAGATTATGATAATTTATTTGAAGTGTGAGTGAGTATATACAAAAGTAAGAAAACATACAATTCTGTATAAGCTTAATATATTAATATATTGAATAAATACAGTTTCAGAGACTTACACAACTGTTTGAGTTTAGGTACACATTTGGATTGAATTTTAGTAGATTTGATCTATAATATTTATTATGAAGTCGTTTTTCACAAATAGAATATTCGAGAATTTGTTACATTGATGAAATTTTCACAAGAAACAAATTTTTGTGGTAAGTATATTTGAATCCATTTAATGGAATGTTGTATTACAATCATATGAGAAATTATAGAGTTAGTGTGAATGTAATCAATAAGTTGAAGATTACACAAGACATTGAGAAGAAGGATTGCTGACTTCTACAAATTTTCTTGTGACGATAGATTATTCTTATAAGTGCAATTTGATTCATTGAGTTATGTAGAATATGTGAATATTTTCTAATATGAATTTCCATATTTAAAAAACTAAATCGCGAAAAATATTACCATGTATACCATTTCGGTGTCTACCAAGAATTATACGAATACCATCAAACATTCAACAAAGGGAATATCGAATATCGTAAATACATATATAACGAATGAATACACGATATCTGTTGAAACATAATCAGCCTTTTCCTTATAATATCACCACAATAATCTTGTTGCTATCAATTTGAAAAATTCGACAATTCAAGCGTTGGAATAGAAGTGGGTGGATTTTTTTGTGATTTACTTTTCTGCCAATAGAACAGTGTTGATACATTCAATTGATTTATTGAACAATATGCAGCCGTACGGAAGCAAAGGCCAAAAAAACCTATTATTACTGAAAATGTTTTCCAGTTAATGTAGGCTGAATTATCACAGAATACTTCTTTCAATCTAAAATTTTGTAACAATGGCAGGACTGTCCTTAATATTTCTGTTTTCATGAAACTCTAGAATTGATTCTTATTCAGAAATAACAGTTTAGCTACAGTTCCACTCTTAGGATCTCGAGAAAATATTGTATTAGTATTAAAGTTATATACACGAATCGTCTAAAAGGTAATAACAGGAAAATTGAAAGAGCTAGTAGAACAGTAACAGGACCGAAGTTATTTCTAAGATATCGAGCGGCTAGCTTTGCCATAGAATAAATACCATCAAGACATGTAGAGCACAGTACAATAAATATTAAATGATTTTCATCATTATACTGATTTCAGACCAATCCTTTCTACAGAACAGGATTACAAGAAGAGGCAGCATTGAATGGTATTCGCGGTCACCTAATCGATCACTTTCGAATTTAAAAACTGAAACTAACGATGCGTACAAGTGTAAAAGTATATCAGAAGAGAGTGTACTCCTTCAATCAGAAATAGACGTGTCCTTAGGTTTTACATAGGTGTTGACTCAATTCTATTTTTCGTTTTCGCTTGGCCATGGTTAGCCTGTTCAGGAATGTTCACTGCTTGTTGTATTTCTTCGTTTCTGTCTCTAATTCATTCACTTCATATTTGGAACTGGTTCATCAGCCAATGCTTTCTATATCACAAAAGTAATTTTCTATTGCTCCCTACATAATTTGGTGAATTTCGATTAGTGAGCTGCTGCTGGATTCTCATTTGCTTGTGTTGCATGTGATGCTATGCCATCATTGAGATAATTGGTCATTTCACTAAACACCGATGAACTCATTACCTTCAATTAGAAAGTGGGCAAATTGTGAAACCTCTCTGACATATATATTTTTAATTAGTATATGTCACGCGATCATCGATACCTCCTTACCCATATTCAATATTTGCATTTTTCTACGAACATTGCTCAATAGAATATAATATTATTTTTTCTCAGTAGTTTGAATGTTCAGAATGTTTGAACAAATTATTTCTTATAATCAAGATATACACTCCTCCTTAGGTTTTTTTGAAAGTACTGTTCAATTATCTGTCAACAAATATGACTCAAATAAATATTCAATGCCAAGATCTGAAATTCAATATTTTGTATCCATATCACAACAGACGAAGGATTTTCGGAATCTAAAGAGTTGTTGAGAAGTTGATACTTCTGCTTCTAGTTCATATGTCCTGGTTCTTCTGGTATTTTGGCACAGGGATGATTATTTTGTACCTGTCTTTGATTTTTCGATAGTTGATTCTGATCTTCAGTTCATATCCTTTTTCATATCTTTTTTCGATAGAGATGCAAGATCAAAGTACCTAAATAATTTCGTTCTATTTAGGGTTAAATTATAGCTATTCGAATAGTTGATGAATTTTTCACGTATCTTCTGCAATATATTTACTTGTTTTCCATTTTATCTATGAATATTCACAAATGATGGTGAACTTTGTGAAGTCTTTAACCTCTGAATATTTCATAAATTGATGACCTTTCATTAATCTATGGATATGAAAGGCCAATATTTGATTGGGTTTTATGTATGTCTGTGTGAGGTTATCGGAATTCAGTGGTTTCAATTTCGATTTTTTCATTAATTGCTTGACCAGGTTCATATAGGATTTTGCTGAAGAGATATACTCGAAGAATTTTTTTACTGAAATTTCATTTTTTTCAATTAAATATATTCATCAAGAATCTTTGTGAACAGGATTCCTATGGAAGTATTTCCTTAGTTTCTCCCTCTCTCCTGAACTAACGATATTTGGTCTATCTATTCCTTTTCAGCTGTTATTTTATATTCCCCATTTTTCAAAAATTTTATTTCACTATTTCACTCATGAAATAATTGGCATTTACAGAACTTTCATTCTCATGAGGAATGAAATATAATGACTAGCTACTGCAATTTTCTAAAGATTTTCACTAGCGATTTCCTCTGAATCATAACTCTGTTGCTGGTTAAGAAATGCTGAGATTTTTTCCCAAATTCGTTGATTGAAGAAAAATTTTAAAGCCAGTTTGAAAATGTTCTATTTATGTTTCTTGAATGACAGGATTATGAATACATTCACTTTACAGTTCTTTATTCTAATAACCCCTTCTTTATTAAAAAATTGTTCAAGGCCTTTGCCGCCGAGATATTCAGTGTAACTATCTTCATTCGGGTTTGAAGGCCGTCGTAATTTGGAACTGCATCCCAACGTTTCTCCAGCACGAGTGGCTGACTTCTTCAGAGGTTTATTTATCTTGATGATTCACCGATGACATGATTCAGTCATCGGCGAATCATGAAAATATGATATGATATGATGTGATATGATATATTGATTCAGACAAACATGTTTACAAGAGAATTTTATGCACTAGGTGCATTGTCTAAGCTTATGGCTTATATTACAACTCACCCCGTGCTAGAGAGTCTCTTTACAAAGAAAAAAATCTTAAATTAAATTCAAATAAATACCTACCTTAAAAATAATATTGGTTGGTAGACACAATCAATCAATTAAAGGAAAAGAAGAAAATGCGATAGAGAGAGAGAGAAGATTAGTGGATTCAATACTATGTATGTATGGTGTTGATACACTTTTGTCCAAGAATCTCCAGAAAACATTATCGCTGTGTCATCTGCATATGAGATTACTGAACTTTTGCTGTTTCTCAGTACTCCAATATTGTTTATATCAATTAGGAAGAGAATGGGGCCCATAACCGTTCCTTGCGGTACGCCTATGGTGATAGGAAGGGGTTACTAAAACAGTTTTTGATTTCTACTCTCTGAGTTCTATCCAGGAGATAATTTTAAAATAAATTAAGAGTAGAGCCTCTTATCCCCGATCTTTCCAATCTATGCAATAATATTTTGTGGTCCACGGTGTCAAACGCCTTGGCCAGGTCTGGAAATATTGTTAGGCACACATTATAATCATCAAGATTAGCCAAGACGTCTTTCACCAATCTGAATATAGCCTGTTTTGTGGAAAAGCCTTCTCGGAAACCAAATTGTGAGTTTGATAAAATATTTTTGGATTCTAGTCATTGCATGAGGCGGACTTTCAACACTTTCTCGAATATTTTTGCAAAATTATTTATGACTGTGATGAAGATGAATAAACATCTGAAGAAGCCAGCCACTCGTACTACGACGGCCTTCAAACTCGAATGAAGATAGTAACCCTTCTTTATTTTCACAAATGCTGTTCACATGTATTGACTTCTTTTAACAAGCAGCCAAAGAGAAAAACAAATAAATTTTATTCGGGAGTATGATTACTGTTTTGACATTATCTACTTCTGGAAAATATAAGTGTCCTCATTACTACAATCCCTTACTCTTTTATTTTTGTTGGGACCAATTATTAGTGAATTTGGTTGTATCTACATTTTCATCATTCAGGATTATGGATATAAGTATCTGGATGATTTTCCCATAATTGGTCGAAGAATGATTGAATTGAGGAGAACAGATTATACCAATAAGGGTTTGGTTGGATATGTGATGATATTTCTGAACGTTCATAACAAGATTATATGATTGAATTTCTTTAGTAGGCAATGTTTTGATTGACACATTATTCACTTTTTCCAACATTCCTGAAAATATGAATTTTGGACTAATTTATAGCAAAAGCCTTCATTACTAGCACCAGCTGGAATATTTTAAAGATATATATTCGAAAAAATATTTTCTGACTTTCAATACTACGCAGATTGAGGTATTACTCAATTTCATTTACCCTTCAGTCACTAAAATAGAGGAAAGAATTGAAATAACAACATAATTGTTGGACAATTTGTTTACGGATTCATCATTGGAGACTTCTCATTTCTGAAAATATTGTAGAATCTGATACTGACATGAGTGACTCACTGAATTAGCAACATATCACCAGAGCATCACGAGAGCTTAAAAGCTTTGTAGTCGATAAAACTCTCCTTAGCGACTGCCTTGTTATTTTCACTTCACTCCATTTTATCTCGTTGAGTCGGTTAATGGAAGTTTCCTTCGTGCGAAATTTATGATCTCTGGAAAATAAAGAGTACTGAGATAAAAGACTATCAGCGAAAGCTTTCGTCATTCGATACGGCTCAGTTGGATTTACTTTTCACTTCGCATTCTGTTTCAATCTATACCCATATTGTTGTTGAGAGAAGTTTCCAGTTTCAAACAATTTTATAACTATGACCAATTATTTCTAATCAAATCCTTGATAATGAGTTTCGAAACATTCACTACAGAGTGAGTCATACAAAATCGAATAAGTGATTGAATGAATGGTTGTAGTGGTTTTCCAAAACGAGATTACTCTGCTTTGAACACTCAGTGAAAAAATTAATCACTGGTATAGCGTCAGTTGCTTTCATCACATTCGTAACAAACATTACTTTCTTTAGCTAGGTCTGTCGATAACAAAAAGGCAGATCACTATGGTATTTTGATAATTGAAGGTGAAGCTTCGAAATACTTTGTCATATTGTTGGAGCTTTTATAGTTTTTCAAATGAAAATGCTGTGAAGTCATTACTTTTTTGTTGGTCATGAAAATTTCTGCAAAGAATATGATACATTCTTGTATATGAATCGCTTGAATTAAATATCTCTTAGCTGTTTTCAATGGGAAAGGACTAGTAAAATATATTTTTCGACTATGAGGAGCACAGATTATTGATTTGTGTTGTGTTTTGAGCTAACATTTTAGTATCAGAAAATTTTTGTTGAAGACTCAAATATAACAAAAATTTTTCACTGTTATATGATTATCTCAAGAAAATTAAATTTGATGGTTGTCTGTTGACAAAATTGTCGATTACAGTATTGATCCACAGTGTAAAAAAAACTATAGCTTAACAATACATCATTTTTCGATAGCATCGATCGCAGGAGATGAATTTCCTGTTAACGAAATTATTTATTTCCATTGTATGATGTGAATTAATCATCAAAATATGTCACTAGAAAGTGGCAAGGTTTCATTTCAGATGCATATTGGAAAATAATAGATGAAATGAAAGCCAAGTTCTACTTTTCACTGGCGACAGTCTAATATAATATACTCACTGATATAAATTCAATACACGATATAGTTTGAACTTCCATTGTCCAATATGACATAAAATGATTTAAAATTCCTGAAGGAATCAATAAAATTGAAAAGATCAGCAATAAAATTAACATTTATATTGAGCAAGAAAAAAACTTAAATTACAATGAAACAAAGTACAAGCAACAATTGAAAACTGAACAATTAACAAGAAATGGAAATTAAAATCAAAATATTTCAAGCCAAGTTACTTCACGATGTTTTGATTGTCAGTATCCACAATCGTCTTGGGGTGATGACTGTTGTGGATACTGATAATCACGTCGTGGAGTAACTTGTTTTGAAATCTTTCAATTTTGATTTTCATTTCTTGTTAATTGTTCAATTTTCAGTTGTTGATTGTATTTTATTTTATTGTAATTTCAGGTTTTTTTTGCTTAATACAATTGCTATTTTCTTAGCAATTCTTCAAAATTTTTTGATTCTATCTGGGAATTATATCATATTAGATAATGGAAGTCCGAACTAATGAAATTCGCCATGAAACATTGTCAACCACCTTCAAACAAATATTTTAACAGTTTTTGGTTAGGATTGTCTAGCTCATTTCTATCAGTGTTATATAATGGAGAACTGGTTCTCAAAAAAAATAAGACATTGCTATACCTCATTGTTCAGGATTATTCAAATACACCCAAAAACATTGAATACTGTAGTTGAAACTTCATTTTGATTAATTTTAAATGTTTTCATTCCACATAAAAAATTGGCTTCGATTCCTGATACTCAATTTTTAAGGATGATATTTTCCATTATTTTTCATTATTTCATTGTATATTAGGTTTCCTATTTCAATAAAGATTATTATTATTATTTTATTGAAAATATCCCATAGATTTTTGTGAAATATACATTAACACTTGCCAGATCATATTGACCGAGTAACAATTTAGATATGTAGATCATGCAAAGAAGTAACTTTCAGACACAAACTGGAAGAAAAAGCCCTCCTGAAACATTTTTTTGTATCAAGGAGTAGTAGAAAGTCAAAAACTTTCTTTCCCAAAGAATTAGTCACTCCTAAAAATTATAATTCTTCCAACTCAAACAATATTTCTTCTGGCTAGGATTTATTCAAATCAGTGAATGAATATCATTACGATGTCATAGATGATATAAGTAAATTAAAGTTATTCCGTGACATAAAAATCGTAATTTATGAATGAATTGTGTGATTTTTTCTTATAATATCATCCACATTGGCACTGAAGAGCCCTAAGGCAAGTGTCTTACGGCAAAACATCGATGTCTACCAGTGAGGATGACGGTTTTCCATGTGGGTGAAATTTTTACCTTTCATTTAGTATATTGTGTAGAAATCCTGTGAATGATATGTGATATAATGCATGTTTGGAATACAAACTAAGTATAGAAAAGTGTTTTTATATGATTCAGTATTCATATGAAAGTATTTGTTCCGAAAGAATTTTTCTTTCGTGTAATTCAATGCTTATAGGGCTTTTTCTTACAGTTTGTGTCTGAAAGTTACTTCTTTGCATAATTTACACATATATATTACTTCTTTTAAATTTTTTTTGCTTTCTTCCTTTCTTTGGAATATTCCTACATTTTTTTCTTTCAAGATGGAGTAGTAGAAAGCCAAAAACTTTCTTTCTCAAAAATTAGTCACTCCTAGTCCCCCTAACAAATTAGATCATTATACCAATAATGTCAAACTTTCACGGCCAAAGTAACATTCAAAGAGAACAAAATTCGGGCTGATAGACTGACCTAGAACTTGTTGTAGCAAGCATTTTTCGTCTGCATCTGTGGCAGACATCATCAATGGTACGTCCGTTGACTACGAGGACGAAAGTTATATCTCGAAGTCTCTGCAACGACTGACTAGAGATCTCCGTTTTCACTTGTATTTATAACTTCAGAAGTCTGAGGGGGCGATAGTGGTGGAGGTTTCTAATTTCTCCGCTTATGTTCTGAAGTTGTTTTGATTGACGTTGACTGCAATACATGTCTTAATGTTGTGACATTGTGACTGGATTGTGGTCGAAGTTGACTTATTCCTTCTACTGAGTTGAAGAGCACGTTTGTTTCCTTGCGATGTGAACCTATTTGCCTATAGAACTTGATTTAGTTGAGAAAGTTTTTCTTCAAAAATATTTGGCACACAAATTCTGGTAGTACGATCATAACACGTTTTTGCCTTGAATGTTGGTTTGAATTCTTGTAGAGAAACTAATCGGTATAAGTATGTTTGCGATAAACTATGTGACCTAGTTTTCTGTCAATTTTTTTGTTGATCAGTACATTCTATTTTTTTTCTTTTCAAGGTAAATTAGACGCAAGGATGAACTGAGTTGATGTGGAGCAGAAACTGATCTGAAACTTATTCTCTGTAGCTTCGTAGCTTCAGATAACAAAACGGTCACCACGACCTACCAGCCCGGATTTTGTTTTCTTCAATAATATTAGTTATGTTATCACAATCGTTTTCTCAATATTTTGCTATGATTAAAAAAAATGACTTTCTCCTGTACCTGTCAAAATAAGGGTCTACTCTATTGATTATAACGACCTAGGGCGTTATGGCGACCATTACAGCAGGAGAAATAGTATTGTTATGAGAATTCGATAGGTATGAATGAATGTATCGAACACATACAGATATGCATATTCTGAATTTGTTCTACTCGTTTTGGTTTTGAAAAGTGTAGAAATTTAAAAAAATATTCAGAATGACTTTCGTAAATAAAATGCCGTGAAAATTTCACTCCATTTTTATCTATCACTGTTAGCGAAAAACGGTAAACCTGAAACCCACTCGTTTAAGCCACTAACATTTTGGACAAGTTAGTTAGGGATATGTGAGACGAATAAAAAAAATATCATTTCTTGGATTTTTGTGATTTCATTCTTCATATTATGACTCACTCCGTTAGTGAATGAATACAGTTGTATAATATGTGAGTACCTGCATTCAATATATCAAATTGGAATATTTAGTAAGTGATTTTTTGAAACATCACATCTTCATTTCTTGACAATGCCAGTTTACGAGTATTTCATATTTGTATCGGTGATTGATGAAAGATGGATCCTAGTAATTCCAAATTTGGAAGTGTAACAGTAAATATTGGAATGATTTGACTATTATTTCAATTCTTTTGTTTGTGCTCTAGTTCTAACTCTAATTGCAAAAATGAATATCCTCTAGATGCTGAGGAGTGGCAGAGTAGAAGTATAAAAATTTAAGATTAATGATGCATTTCTTCACAAGCTTCACACTTTCGACTCATCATCCAAAGACTGGTAAACTATTCACATCTTTGGATTTGAATTTGGTCGAATTGAATTAATCAATTTCAGTACTGCCTTGAGTTGAAACTGTACTGCCGTCCATTGACTAATAACTCCCTCGTTTCCGTAGGGGTTTCCGTAGGGCTCAAGCTAGCAGTAGTGGTTGTCGAAATGGTTTCTCTCAACTCTAAACGACGGAGATCTCCTGTCTCCTTCTCACTGATTTCTTCCTCCAGGATTTTTTCAAGGTAGACATCACCGTTGATGGCATTAGAAGGTGGAATTTTCGTATGAGGTGAATGAGTGGGAGTTATTTCAGAAATACCTCTGGTTTTCTCTTCTCTCTGCCTCTCCAAGTGCCTTTTATGATTCTTCGTTGTTAAACAGCCGGTTTCTACATCTCGCTCCAGTCTGTGGCCGCTTCGTGAACGAGTGAGTTGCCTAGCAACGTAATCCTGCAGCTCATCCTCCTCTCTCTTGCTCACAACTTTATTCAAAACAATGAGGAATACACCAATGGAGCTTACAAAAATTCCAGTTACTACAAGCTCGTTCCAGTATCCTCCACCTCTCCAAGTAACCAAGTCGTCTGGTAATAGACCAGAGCCGATTAGGAAGAGTCCCAGGACGACAAAGCATACTCCTAGATGGAGTATTCCAATGGACGTGGCTAGAACGTGATCCTTTGGAGGTTGGAAACTGCTTCTTCTGGGGGCATGCTCCATGCTGTCCATACTATTCGTTCTGGTACTGTATCTTCTCTCGGCGGCCCTTTTCTTTGCTTGTTCCCTGAGTCGCCTCTGCCGTTTGATAGCCAGGGCTGAATGAAGACCGGCTGACCCGTGCATCTGGAAGCCACAGGGAATATCAGTTTTTGTGTCTCCGTAGAGATAAAACTTGCATGCACTCCACAAACAACACGGCACTGCCACAAGCACTGCACTGAACACAAGCACTGTCAAAAATAAGGTCCCAATGTTTTGGTTGTCGCTCAGAACGACTATTAATATGAAAAATTAGGTGTCGTTAACTTCTACTATCGCTCCTGGAGAATGTGAGTGGTCAAGTTAACACAAAAATATGCATTACAAAAATATACACACAATATCGAATTCCAGTTAATTACAGAAACTTGAGAAATAAATTCAATCAGTGACCTTTTTTTGCCATAATGGGCTCATTTAACAATTTTTTTTAATTTCATTATTTGAAAGTTTATGTTTCAAATAGTACATCTGCAAAAAACCTGAATGCTCACTCTTTATCTTTCCCCTCAAATTTACAGTAGAATGTGGTGTTCACCGAAACAGGGCGTGGTCAAGCTTAACGTCACACAACTTAAAATCACGAAAGTTATGACCGCGCTATGCGGAGGGCCGACTTTGTATCTGCCAAGGGGACGCATTTTTGTTGCGAAGATCATTTTAATATAAGTATGAATGATAATAATAAATAAAAAAATTATAGTTTACTCTGAGCACTACTTTGAATTTTAGGTTGAAAAAGACTCAGAAAATTACATGTATATCAAAACTATGAAAGTGAGAAGAATTATATTGAAACCAGGCGTAATTCTGCATATATTTGATTGCCACATAGCTAGACCGACGGCCCATACATCTAAAGCTCCACCGTTTGTTCAAGAAAGGAAAAACAGATTTTGTTTAATACTTGTAACGAAGATATCGTTGAAAATCAAAGCATGTCTGATGAAAGCAGGTGCACAGGAAAAGACCTTTGATGTTGGAATTCATGTTAATAAACAGCTTTTTTGAAGATCAAAAGCTACATAGACCGTAAATATTATATACCACCGAAAAAGAAATCGTTTTAAAGAAATAGAAAATACAGAAAGTATTGGAAAAAATTACGACTAAGTTCTCCAGAGGGCAGTGAGAGTTCGAGTACATCAAACATGACTTCTGTAGATACATCATCAGATTCTACTTTGTCTGAAATATTCATTCAAAACTGGGGTTCGAAAGATAATATTGAGCGAAGATCTATTTACGACATGGAGAAAAATCCGAAATTATATCTTTAATCCTAAGGGACTCTTTATTTATTATAGAACTTTTGTCTCAAATATGCCAGTTACCCAGAAATGATATATACATTAGTTTGAAGGAAATTAAATTGAATTGACGATAGCAGCGATTCATAATAATTTTCAATTACAGGCCCGGTTGCCTGTACCGGTCGAAGCTCGTTGCCTGGTGTGAGGTTAAGATGTACCGCGGGCGATCTCACATTTTCAATTGCTCTTGCTCAGTTGTTAATTGACATATAAACCGGAAAATTTAGTGGGATATGATTTACTTTCATAATATATAATTTTCAATAAAGAAGTAAATTAGCCTGAATGAGTCCATTTTGCCAAACAGAACCGATGTTCATGAATATTTGGATCCAGGTACTCTCTACTTGATAGTTAACCTTGTATCGGAGATTGCTTCCACTCTGTTAGTGAATGCCACCCCTTCTACGAGAAAAATAATGTTTCATTCAGAAAATTAACCCCGAAATGTATTGATAGACTAATTCCAATCAACATTTGTTATGTAAAGTTTTTTTTGAAAGTCAATACTCTTCGACACAAAAAGTTAGTATTTTATCGAAAGAATCATAATGAGTGAAAATGTAGCTTATAAAAAGGTATAATGAATTATGAGTTTATAATGAACACATTGCAAACAAATCTTTGATTGTTGGTTTCCATCCGTCAAATTTCAAAATCGAAACTTTCAACGTGAAGTAAGCAAAAACTGATACATTTTTCCAGAGAAAGTTATGAGAAAATTTTTGAAGAGTTTGGAAGACCTTCATTTTCATTTTTCATGGAAGTCCCTAGTATCAATAGTGAGCGAATTATCAGAAAAATGATACTGTTCCCTGTTTTTGTGATCTATACAATTCATTACCTTCATGCAACAGTAGAATGAAGTTTGATCGGTTTGATTGAAGAACTCAGTCTTGAAAAAGTTGAAAATTGAAGTAGTAAGAGCATTCTTGTTATTTTGTAACTTAAAATTTATCAATGACACACACAATATAGATAGCATATATCAGTTTGTTTTTGAGTAATGTGAAATGGTGATGACCATATTCATTTGGAGTGGTGTAGTTAGGGAAAGATTTCTACATATGTCTGTTGCCGAAAAGGATAGTGACCATCATTATTCACGTCATAACTAGCTTAGTTTTGATGCTAGTGACTTTTTTATGAAATTCAAATTGAGGTTTTTCTGGTACTTCGGAAAAAGTTTCATCAGAAAAATACATTGTTTTCGATTACTTCATGTTTTCGATCATGAAATTTGACGAAGAACTAACCTTCAATAAGTTATTTTGTACTGGATCTACAGACACTATAAACCTCCCAAACCAGCCATTCTTTTTATTTTTTTTTCGCGTATTTTTACCAACGATGATATTTTTCGATGAGATATTTACTTTTTTGAGTTATTCGCGAAAAACATCTGATAACTTAGTTTTATTGACGGAAAAATTTATACTTTCACTCGTAAATGAGTTGAAAAGTATTTACTTGCAGAAAAGGAGTGGTATACATCTTCAAAGTTAAAGCAAACCTTGATACAGGATCAACTATGAAGTAGAGGGTAAGTTGAAAGTAAAAGCAAATTTGGCACAAATATACACTAAATTACACTCCAATGATTTGGCTTTATGTGAATGATAAAAGTTGTTGATTATTGTATAGATTAGGCAAGTTGTAACATTTATATATTCATTGTGGAATTTATGAAAACTATGATGCTTGTAGAAGTGAGAAGTAGTTGAATCTGATACTGAAGAAATTTACTCACGATGAAAACTCGAGTGGCACTCGAAGTGAAAAGAGTGTTTAAACAAAAAAAAAATGCAGCAAATGTTCATTCGGCAAAAAAGGTAAATATGTTAAGAAAGAATATATGCAATCATAGCGAATGCTTTTTCATTTCCATTACAAAAACCCTTCAGTGTTCAAATTTAGACAGCAATTCTAAAAACAATTTTTTCCAAATTTTTTTGTAGATTTTGACAGATCAATAACAGTTTGTAATCCAAGAATAAAATTTTTGACCAAACTTCGAATTGAAAATATGATGAAGCTATATTCTATATATTTTTAGTGAGACCTAAAGAACATTATTTTACTTTTTTGAGACAAAACACAAGTACTACAGGATAATCTTTAAGGCTCTCCTATAGCGGTGCCTGCGCGAAAGTCGCGATTTACATTGGATTTGAATGGCTGAAGAATAAATCCATTTGGAAAAACGTTTTCAGGAAGTTTATTTCACATAAATGCAGTTCATCAATTAAGAGGGTTCTCAAACAGTGAAGTTCGAGGTGTACTGAGTTGAACCTCAAAACGATGAGCAGCCACAGTTCGTCGCGTATTTCTGATGGTAGAATCAAAAATGCCAAGTCACTCAAACACTTCCCGTGAAAGTATATATAGAAGAGAGACAAATCCCTAACCTTTCTTGGATGTTTCAGACTATCAAGGTAACAAGTGATGTTCGCGTTTCCAATCAGGCGTATGGATCTTTTCTGGATGAATTCCAGTAGCTTCAGGGTATGCTCAGAGTTGAGCTCCATACATGAGAACAATATTCCAAAGAAGTTCTGATTTGATCTTTATGAAGCATCAAAACTTGCTGAGGTGTCTATAGTTCTTTGATTTGGAACAGTGTTCCAATCTTTTGAGAAGCAGCCTTTGCAATTCAAACGACATGACTGTGTCTATTTCAACCTCCAACAAACTTATCGAAGCAGAAAACGAAATTATCAGTCCTGGCATTATTATATCCGGTTCGGAGACATTTATCTTTTTGGAGAAAATCGATGCCTGGGTTTGATATACAATAAAAAAAGGTTGAAGACAATGTGGATCCCTGGGGAACACACGCACAGGCACCGCTCTAAGAGCGCCTCAAGGAATTTCCTGTAGTGCTATTGTTTTGTACTTAAAAAAAAACAGCGTTGAGGGTAAAAGCATTCGAGAGATATCCATCGACGGCCATTTGCAGGGAACGTTCTTTCAGAAAGTTGGGGAGTCATACACAAAAATGATTCCAGAAGCCATTTAAACTCTAAACTTTGTCCTACAATATTTGAAGATTCAACAAATCGACATCCATATAACACAGCGAAATATTCTTATCCCAAGTCTTGATGATAATAGAAAATTCGATTTTATTAATTGATTATATCAAATATACTGAAAAGAAAAATAGGTGAAGAAGAAATATTATTTCCTCATGAAACGTACCTGAGTATAGTGAATTTTCCAAAAGAAACTCTTCTCAGAAGAATTGTCCATTACTTTTAGGAGACTTTTAAAAATTGCTTGGGAAAATCATTTGTCCTACTGAAACAACTACAGTAAACTGAAGATAAATACTTCAGAATGAAAATAAAACTATTTCTGGCATGACTTCAGGAGTGTAACAATATAATTATCAATTAAAAAATATTCTGAATTACACAATTAGAGTTTTTAATGATAGTTATTTGTACACTAACTCTACATTATGTTATGAGTTCATTTGTGGAAATTGATTTAATAAGATGATTTTGAATGAACGAGTTGGGTTTTTTATAGTGTTTGAAAATTAAACGAGGTGTATCAACAGTGCGTGTGTGGACGATAGTTGCTATTGTATTCGAGATACTTATGTAATCAATAAAATACAGGATGGAACATAAGTACGTTAAGATATTCTAGTGACGTATTCCTGAGAAAATTAAAAAAAAAAGTCTATAGAAACTTGTGTCCGAAATTGCTTCGTTTCGGAGATATAGGATGTTGAAATTGATTTTTTTGTTTGTTTTTTTTTAAAATAACGTTTGCAAAAAATTGGTTATTTGCACGAAATTTGTACCCGGGGTATTTTGACGTGGAAAATCATAATTTAGAATTAGGTTTCATTTAACAGAGGGCGCTGCGTACTCTATCATTATTTATTTTGAATTGCTCTAACTTTTTGACAGCAAACTTTTGGTATTTTTCATGACAAAACCCAATCTCATATCTTTTCCAAGTGAAAAAGGTACACTTCATCAACAACGCTGAAGGTGATCGTTTTCAAAATATTTACAACACAGAAACTAAGTATGTGGTGGATTTCGTCAAAACAAACAACTTTATTCATGAAATATTCATCGAAAAATCATTCGTTACAACGATACAAATTGTTGAAATTTTTCAAAATATGGTAGGTTTTTGGTTATTTGTATCTCGAAATCTTATGATTTTTCGATGAACATTTCATAGAAAAAAGATTTTTATATTGACGATATTCACTACATAAGTACTTAATCAGTTTTTGCAATGTTCTCAGCAACTTCACTCAGTGCCCTACGAGCTAAGTAATATTAATCGATAAAGAAAGTTGTAATAATTTCGAAAACGACCACCTTCAGCGTTGTTGAGGAAGTGTACCTTTTTCACTTGGAAAAGGTGTGGAAATTAGATTTTTTCATAAAAAGTACCAAGAGTTCATTGTCAAAAAAGCATTTTGAAATGAACGCAACGCCCTTTGGATGTTTCATGGAAATTAATACAAAATTATGATTTCACACATCAAAAAAACTCCAGGTACCAAATTTCGTGCAAATAATTTTTTGCAAATGTTATTTTTCAAAAACGATCAAAATTAGTCAATTTCAACACCCTGTATCTCCGAAACGAAGCATTTCCGGAAACAAGTTTACAAAGACTTCTTTTCTTGAAATTGTCTCAGGAATACGTCGCTTGAATATTTTAGGGTACCCATTTTACTTCCTGTATATGGAGAGCAACGAAAGCAATGTTTCAAAAATAACTACCAACATACTGGGTGTCCAATGGATATGTAAAGTATCAGAGTAAGTTTTATGTACATCCGAAAGAACGTTCTTTGAACATATAGAAACGTATGGATTTCATACTGGATGATTTGAATTTTATGGAAAACTTTATATCTTATAGTGGGTTTATTCAATACCAAATATCTCAATATCGATCATTTGAAATAAAAAAAATTCACCAAATGATAGTATACTTTTACTTTCTCGTCAGAATAAAAATAATAATAATAATCAAAATAATGAAGTCGTCATGATTTCGGATATCCTTCTCTGCATGGGCCGCATCCATGAGAGAGCAGAAATTGGAACATTTTTCTCAAAGGGCAGCTGCTAGCAAGGAGCCTGAGACACTAATGCACTTGCTGTCAGCATAACCAGCATATACGGTATCAGCCTAGATCCATCAACACAAAGTGGTTCTTAAAGTGTTCAATGACCACCTACGGCACTTTTACGGTATTGGCGAGACACCGTTGTTGCCCTACGGTGAATATTGAATTCGTTGTAGGGAATGAGAAGTACCGAATTCATTGGAACTATTCGTTCTCCTCCCTCAAGCTCCTACAAGCTAATGAACCTAATGTAGTTCTTCTCGACCACAGATGGTCAACAAAAGGTACCAAGTGTTTTCGTGTGGAGATTCTCAATACTTTATGATATCGTTGCCATTTTCTTCTCCTCATCCACCAAGTTTTGTTTATTTCTCGTGTTTCTCACTTCACCTTCCCTCAAATCTTTGTATGGAAACTTTTGTGCCTGAAAGTTACTTCACATTTTATCTCTCATCAAAATATACTATTTTCAATCCTAAAATCGATGAAATGAGTTGATTCAACTCATTTATGACATAAAGTCGTGATTTTATGAATGAATTGATTCATTCATTTCGTAATATTATTAAGATTGGTGTTGAAGAGGCAATGAAGCATGTGTCTTATTCCGAAACATCGATGGCCGCCATTGAGGATGACAGTGTACCATGTAGGTGAAAGTTTACCTCTCTCATATACTTCATTGTGTAGCAACCCTGTTATCTGAATGGTAAAAAGTATTTGTTTGTATAATACAATGTTCATATGTATAGATTTACTTCTTTTGAAATTGATTACTTCCTTTCTTTGAAAAGTTTACACATTTCTTGTATCAAGATGGAGTAGTAGAAAGACAAAAAAATTGTTTCTCAAAAATGAATCACTCCTGGAAATATAACCCCTTTCAATTTAAACAAGATTCCTTTGGCTAGGCGAATGAATGTCATTACGATATCATGGACGATATGAATAGATCAAATTCATTCCGTGACATAAAGTCGTAATTTATGAATGAATTGTGTATTTTTTCTTATAATGTTATCCAAACTGGTACCCAAAGCAAACGTCTTACAGCGAAACATCGATGTCTACCAGTGAAGACGATAGTGAAAGTGAAATTTTTTGCCTTTCATTTAATATATTGTCTAGGGATCCTGTGAATGATACCTGATCACATTTTATAACGATTGTTTCAAATTTAAATTGGGTTGAAAAAATTGTTTTTGTATAATTCAGTGTTCATATAAAAGTATTTGTTTAGAAAGAATTTTTTTTCAGTGTTATTCAATTTTTATATTAAAGTAGCTGTTTCAGGTGGCATTTTTCTTCCAGTTTTTGTCTGAAAGTTACTTCTTTGCATGATCAACACATCTATGTATAGAGTTACTTCTTTTTGAAATTGATTACTTCCTTTCCTTTCCAAATTTTTTTGTTTCAAGATAGAATAGTAGAAAGCCAAAAACTTTCTTTACCAAAAATTATTCACCCCAAAAAAACCCTTTCACTATTTACAAGTGGTCCTGAAAGTTAGTAGTTATTTTTGGAACGATAACAGGCATCGCTAACCAATGTAACGTTAATGGGTACATACTGTATATTTATAATAATTATCATAACCGACAGTACTGGCAACTTCATGAATCCACATATTTGTAACAACAAAATAACAAACATATTGGCAAATTATGTTGTTCGGTTTGTTGAATTATCAATAGATTAGGTAAACACCCAGGAATCGACAAAATTTGTTAAAATTTTTCATAAAAAATAAAAAATTTATTCATTTGTGAACATAGGAAGAATTATTACTTGGAATGATAATAATCAGAACTGAGTTCTACTAGTTTATCAGTCGAAGTAGTAAAAACTCATAGATTATTGACATCGTTGTGGATTGAGCTCTATTCTAGTGTCTTACTATTATCATCCAAGTATTCTACTTTTCATAAGTTGATCTGTCAATATATATTTGAAGACATAACTTTGTGCTCCAATTTTTGGGACTACAGTTATCAAAATCATTCAATCTGAAAATTGTCCACTTTATAGTTTCACTCCAAGAGTTATAGTCAATGATATACAAACCTTGAACTGAAAACACTCAACTTTATTCCTATTTAATATTTAGGTCTCATGATCAATTCCATTTACAGTTTTTTCTTCAGGAAATAATAAATATAACAACTTATATATCACTTTCATAAGTTTACATATCAAATGGGACGTTACTTTTGCGACTACACAACAAATAAAAGAAGCAAGCACTAACCTACGAATACCTAAGTAATGAAATATTATTGTTCATTTCGTGAGAAAAAGCAATAAAACTGTTTATACATCTGGAAGGTTATATCAGATTTTGTGATGAAAAGTATTCTCATAGTCTTCATTTGTAGTCATAATCACAATAACTTCAGTTCGAAACTTTAGAAAGACAATAGTTATACTTATCACGATATATGAAACGACTCCTCATCGAAGTTGCCATGAGATGAAGTCAGAGTATGTTATTATGAACTCATCTGATCCACAAATAAAGCAAACATGAGGATAGACCTAAAACCATCATGATAGTAGAATAGTCAGTGGTTATATCCCAAGTGAATCGGTTGAAATGTATGCAAATCCATAAATTTCAGAATTTTTATAGGCGAATGAATCCAGATGATTTCATCTGAAATTACTATACAAGAGAGCTTTGATTGAAAATATATTTTTTTTTGATTATGGGATGGCAATATCTTGATCGATTGAGCTTGCTGAACGAGGAAGATATGTCGAGATTTTTTCCAGTTATTAGGTTTCCAAATTAATAGTTGCTTTTCAAAAACATCGATTGTCATGAGAACCGGTTTATGTTAATTTCGATTACTTGAATAGATCTAGTATCTAGTGCATTTATTGATTGTAAAACTCTGTAAAAGCTGCCATACCTTGAATTTTTCATCGGTTTTATGCACTGAGGAAAATAACACATTCAAAATTTTTAAAGACATATAAGCTGAAGACATCATATCTGGGCAACTCGTTTTCATTATTTCTTCTTATTTGCATAATAATGACATTTCAGTAATTTTTCAACCGATTTGTTAATTCATTTTCTTTGCGTTTTCTTTCCAATAGGAAAACAATAAAATATATCTACTTTTTGGAAAAAGAAGGTTTTGGTTTTCTACCTCTCCATATTTATATAAAAAAAAAGTTCACGAGAAAGTAGTTGTTTCGAAAGTATTATTTTTTTCATGTATTTCGAAGTATTTATGAAAGTAGTTGTTTCGACACGGCTTTTTCTTCCAGTTTGGGTCTGAAAGTCACTTCTTCGCAAGGTCTTTACCACATAGTAAAGAATTTATTTTGATATTCATTGTTTTCTTCCTTCTTTTCGAAGATTTCCACATTTTTTTACATTTTTTTATGGAAGTAGAAGTATAAAGACAAAACCTTCATTTCCCCAAAAATATACTCTTGAAAATATACCCCTTTTAATTCAAATGAGATTCCTATGGCTAGGATCGAATCAAATAAACGAATAAATTTCATTACGTACTCTCATTCGTAACATAAATTCGTAATTTTATGAATGAATTTAGTGCTTCATATTGTGAAGAGATAAAGAGATTGGTGCTGAAGAGAGAATAAGGTAAGTGTCTTATTTCGAAACATTGATATCCATCATTGACTCAATTCCATAACGAATATTTGGAATACAAACTTAATAGAATTTTTTTTTTTTGTATAATTCAATGTTTATATAGAAATAGTAGTTTGAAAAGTATTTTTCCTTTCGTGAAATTCAATGTTTGTTTGAAAGTGATTGACATGTTATCAATGTTCATGCTTCAACTGGTCGCTTTAATTTGGTGCCCTATCCTAACAGGTTATGGGCCCAGTGTACGTAAAACAAAATCAAAAGTGAACTTACGTTCTTGTGAATCTGCTCTATGTAAATAACATGGAAATCAAAATATTAAACGAAACATTCAACCATTCACTGAAGAACGTTATTGCGACTAGAAGATCCGGGTGAAATCACTATTTGCTGAACTACAACCTTTGGATGTTGAAACCAGGATGTTGAAAACCAAGATGACGAATGGACGAAGAAAAATCTGATCGCAAAGAGCACAATAATTGAATACTTGAGTGAATAATTTCAGAGCTTCGCAAGAGAAGAATATTCTGCCAAAGATATTCTTAAAGGCCTGGATGTCATTTATGAACGAAGAAGTCTCGCTTTGGTGAAAACAAGTCTGTTAGATGATGAGGTTGAATTGAAGAGAAATGGCAACAGAATAGATTTGAAGGTACTGCAGATGGGAATTCAACTAACCTCAGGAACCTCAGGTGTCAGATTCAAGAAACAGAAGAAACACAAAGTAACCTAAAAAACAAGAATGAAGAAGTCATACTTCTTCATGGCTGGAAATTCGAGGGGTCTGAACAATGGAAAATCTGATGAAATGTTTTTCTTCTTGGACTCCGAGGCAACAGATCACATTGTGAATCGACTCGATGTTTTTACAACATATTCATGCCTACAGAAGTCCTTGGAAAGTTGGCGGCAACCTGGAAAAAGTATTAAATTCCCCAGACGTTCCACATAACTTGCTGTTAGTATCCCGCATTCGAGCTGTCATTTTCGACTCTGATGGTGCAAAGGTATGTAACGAACAAATCATATCCGACAGGTGAACAACAAGCTGATGCCTTCACCAAAACTTGATCAGGACCAAAGTTTGCAGAAATCAGAATGACCATTTGTTTACTTTAGGACTTAAGAATGATTTTAATTTATAATTTTTTGAGTGGCAGTATTGGGTTTATCAATGAAACTTTAAATAGGGATGACCCTGTATTCCAGCATATCATTTCATTCTAATATAATTTTATAATGGAAACGTTGCGAATATGAGTCATATCTGATTCTGAGCATTCATAAAGCGTGTATATAACTGAACTAGGTTTACCTAAACTGGTCGTTTTGATTTGATGTCCTATCCTAACACGTAGGTAAATACGTCCAATAAATGGTATAGTTCTAGAATAATAAGAACTCATGAATGTATTAGTTTTTTTCTCTGTAATTATGATGAATAACAGAGCTTGCCCAAAATAATCACCCTGTCATTGTGAACTGTTTGTATCTCGAATCAATCGTCGAACAACTCCTCACTGTTTTGACAAAAAATGCTGTGATAATCGACACCTCAAAGTCGAAGAATCCACAATTATTATTAATTTTATAAACAAAAAGTTGGAAGAATATTTTGGAAATGATAGCAGTTGAAATTTCCTTTTATCGCTGTCAGTTTCACTTCAACTTCAAATTCTCAACGCGAAGCTTCTGGAATGAAATATGGTTTTCAACGCCAATCATCTCAATGATGAAGAGATTAGTAAAACAAAATTGTGGGTTCTTACTCATTCGAGGGTAGGTACTTCGATTAACAATTTTGATATTCCTTTTTAAAATAAAACTATCTCCGATGGGTGCTAATCAAAAATTCTGTCTGTCTGTTTGAAATCTGTTTTTCCGTTAAGCAGGTGTCGCACCCCTACGAACGAGAACCCTCAGAAGTCGAAACTAGTGCGAGCTAAGGATTTAAGGTCTTACCTTTTAACGTGTGATTCCTAACACGGGTTGTACGATAGCAAGCGAAAATCGATCGTTCAGACTAGGGCTTGAATCACCGACCAATACGGCAGTCAATTTGAGTGACTGAACAAAAATTTCAACTTTCTGTTAGGTTATGAATGAAATTTATGTTTGGTAATAATGTTACATACAATTAGAATTGCCTTATGGGATATTAGATAGTCTTCGACCTTTCAACCCACAATTCTATTGAAAAAACTGTCTTTCGAAAAAACACCCCAATAACATTGATATACCAGCATCATCTGCCTTCTTTGAAGTCTCATTCATTGAAATGTTCCGAAATAAACGTAGAGATTTTTAGTTAGAAATACGTAGTGTTTCAGGTTATCATGAAACTATGTTTCTTGAACAGAAGTAATTTTTGTAGAGGAATTCAAAGTTTTCGTAGACTTTTTGAGAAATTTCAACCATACGGAATGTAAAAAAATGGTTCTGAATGGAGAAGCTTTTACAGATGTCGAAGTGGCAAACTTCTAGTTCACCTCGACAAATTACTGCGTACATTCATTCCAATAGCTTGGATAAATAGAATTATGTATCTCTACATAATCATATGGGTTCTATAATACGACATCGACATCTACCAAAATTTCTACCAGGCAGTAGAGTAACCATTGAGCATCATATAATCACGGTTATAATACTTCATCTCCTCAAGACGCTAACTTGGTAGGCAGAACACGAGAAGGGAAGAATGTTGCTGTTCTGGTGTTTGGGAGTAGTTAGCGGAGTTTTCGATTTATTCTTCACCAGAGGTTCCAGCTCTAATTTATATTTGTTAATGTGTCGAAATTCTTGTACTCAGTTCCAATAGGTTGTTGAAGTGAAATATTGGAGAAAATATGGATTCCTGAGGAACACCAGAGTTATCCTTTACTCACATAAACGATATTAATGTATTCGAAACACCATATATGCAATATTCTTTCAAATGCGCGTTTTATCAACCAAGTTGGCTTCTTCAGGAAAGATGATTGGAATGTAATATATTGGATAAGAATTTCACTATCATTTTTCATATCACCCCTCTGCCCCATGATCGCTACAATTTGAAGTTGTGATACAGAAAGATATATACATCAGGTTGGATAAGAACTAAAACTACTATAACAACTTGAAGAGAAAGATGAAAACAGAAAAGGTGTAGTAAACAATAAATCCAAATAAAAAAAATCATCGAATCCTTCACCAGTTGATACACCACCAGGAGAGAAGGAACCATTTCAGTTCTGTTTTATTAATATTTGTCTGAGTATAAGAAATATCGAAATAATTGGTGTAACTGAAATTAAACCAGTTTCTAATAATGATTGCACTTACACTAACATAAATACCATTTTTCACTCTGAAACTTTCAATATTTTCCTTGAACCTCAAATATTTTTTTAATATTATTGATATCCACTTTTCTTCTCTGGTGTTCAGAACAGTTAAACGCCTAACGAAGCTACTGATGAGGATCAAAGACTTCCTAAAACATGTATATTCTTTTCACGCAATCATGTAACAGAAACTGTGATAAAGTATTCACGAGAACTTGAAGTTACTGAAAAACATATTATATTTTTCATTCTCCTTCATCTGACAGAGTCGAATTTCAAAATACAGATACCTCTGAATTATTTATTGCTTCTGTCTGACAAATAAGCAGAGTATGGTAGTTTTCTCTTCTTCCGATTGGATTTGTGATTCATTTTGTTGATTGAATTATTCATGGAAAAATTGGAATGGAGTGAAATATGTCAAAACTATTTTCCGTTCTTTCCCGTGGTATGCCGTCTACTACTGCGGTAGATATCATCGAAGGAGATGAGGTAGCGTTCGGAGTGGTCGAGTTATTCTTAACGCAAAATTACAATGTTGGAATTTGTCTCCGATTTTATACCATCATTGGTGGACTTGGCTTCGTTTCTGCTAATTTAGTTAAATGACTCTTTTTGTTTACAATTGAAGACAGGTAACCAGATTTTACTGCTGTTCATTGCCTCTTTCTTTCTATTGAAATTATCCTTGTGTTTCTGAATTTCTATTTCCTATTTGAATAATGTTGAATAGTTAATTTGATTTTTATCGACTCGAATGAGACAATGCGTGTGCCTATTTTGAGAGCATACTTTGCCAAAACTGATTTATTGCTAGTAGTTGGTTCATGTTGATTTTGGAACCTCACTTCACCTCTTTTACCTTTGAAACGATTTTCACAAAAGTCGCACGACGTAGCCAACGTGACCTTGAGTTTGATGTCACAAGACGCAGGCAAGGTGACTTTGAGGTAGGGTGACCTTCGCTCACGCCCCAAATTTTCTATAAGGTGACTTTGGCCTCGAATGAACTCGGGCCAGTTACGCGACTATCTTGAAGTTCTGAACCTACATGACACAACGTAGTTAAGGCGACTTCGAGGAAGTGTTTTGTATTTGATTCTGAGCGACCTTGACCTACAACGGAGACAAGATGACTCCAGAGTGGAGTTACAAGAACTCGACATTGAACGACCTTCAATTGCGTAGACGAGGTGGCTTCTAGGCTTCGTGCTTTGACTTTGAACGACCTTTAGCAATATCACATTGTGATTTCGGACGCTGGATATGGTATAGATTGATCATGAACACCCAGCCTCCTATAACCGAGTTCTATGAATGTTCGAAGGATCAACATTTCACAATCAGTTTGGATAACGCAACGTATTCGATTGGATGAGTGAAAGTAGTGTTCACATATAGTTAGTGGCCATACTTGAAGACTGGCTATAAATCAAATCATCTGAAGGAACAATTCTCAACTCTTATATTGTAGGTTGATGGACTGACACCTATCAGAAAACAACTAATATCCTGGCTAATACCACGAAGGGCGTTGGATTACATCCGTCAGGTGTCAGTGCAGGATTCTTCACTGAAAATATTTCTATATATGCTGTTGGCGATACAACTGACATAATGTATTTTCAATTATTGGAACATACTTGCAGACCGGTTTCGGGCTGTTTGGCCACTCGTCAGTGCAAGGTGATGTCTATCATCAACATAAAGTCGATTATTTCCGATAATTGAAAATCGAATTCCTTCAGAGTATCATTCCTCGAACTAGGCTGGAGCGAACAACGCCCCAACCAACCGAATAGGTGTTAGTTCATCAACCTACAATGTAGAGAGCTGACAATGGCTTGAACGAATTGTTTCTTCAGATGATTTGATTTATAGCCAGTTTTCAAGTATGCTCACTAACTATATCTGGACATTTTTCTTTGCTTATACGAAGAATTGGTCAAATTTTGGATATGTGGTTGGTTACCTCGTTCACAGGCAGATGGAGCGATGACAAACCTGTTGTTTGTTATCCGCTTCAGCCCAGTTCGAGGAATGATACTCTGAAATAATTCGATTTTCAATTATCACAAATCATCGACTTTATGTTGATGTTAAACATTACCTTGCATTGACGAGTGGCAAAACGGTCTGCAAGTGTGTTCCAATAACTGGAAATCGATTGCGGCAGTTATATCGCCAACATCATATGCAGGAATAACTTCAGTGAAGAATCCTGCACTGACACCTGTCGGATGTAATCCAACGCCCTTCGTGGTATTAGCCAAGGGAGTAGTTATTTTATGATAGGTGTCTGTCCATTGTCCTAACATA
>WOGO01000088.1:0-32224 GCA_015342085.1 Leptinotarsa defecta
AAACGACATAATTTTGCAATGCGGACTAGGGAAGTGACAGAATTTATTGACGGATCACCCTGTAGAGCTTTTGAATACTTAATGAGATTTTATTACTCTACACTCTTTTGAAATAGACTATAATGAAACTGACTGTGATTTAATTATGTGCCATTAGAATATTATTGACCCCTTCAGTTTAGATAAAAACGTTTTCTAATATGTTATCTGTTTTTTGTTGATAATTTTTATTTAGAAAGTTCCCTGAAAACGGTTTTCATAGTACTTAAATTAAGTGATAATTGATAAGAAATAAGCATCGTTAACGTTTGATTATTAGAACTATTTTCTCTATTTATTTATACAAATAGATATATATTTTTAAATTAAGGTAAATATAACTGAAATTATTTCATTAGCGGAAACGTTTATATTTCAAAATGGTACCTGCATACTTATGCTTTGTATACTATTTTGAGCTATTAAAATACATACTTTATTAACAATGTTATGCGGCTTAAAAAGTACTTAAGGGGGTTCAACTCTCCCAGACTTTCCCTACAAAACTTCAAAGTTACCGCTCTTTCAACATGGCAACGCGGTTATCACATGATGAAAAGGCTTATGAACGTTCACGAGATATGCAAGCTTACATCTCTTCGTCGTAGTGAGTTTCTAATAAAAAAACTTGTCAAATAAATGTCAAAGTCACACATGAATTCCAGCCATGAAATTATTTCTCCTGATTACAACAATGCTCACGAATATAATTACTATGATATTTTTAACGTACAATTTAGCAGAGCCGCTGATCCTCAATTTTTTGATAATGGGTTTACAACTACTTTTCTTAGGATTATTTTTGGTGAGTATAATTCATTCATACACATCG
This sequence comes from Leptinotarsa defecta, assembly GCA_015342085.1. Classification (NCBI taxonomy): domain Eukaryota; kingdom Metazoa; phylum Arthropoda; class Insecta; order Coleoptera; family Chrysomelidae; genus Leptinotarsa; species Leptinotarsa defecta. Next base: position 872 of record WOGO01000088.1, read on the forward strand.
TATGATAAAAAATACATATTTGGAAGTGTTTCATTGAACCTCGAATCGTAAATAACTAGTAGGAATAATTATTGAGACAAATAGTTATTTTTAATTTTATTTTATATTATTTTTTGGAACGTTCGAAAATGATGTAGATGCATTGTGAAATTGCTGAAAATAATTTAACGTTGCCTTTGACAGAAATTATATTTGCTGTTCATCTACATTCGTTTCAAAAGCGTTAATTTCAAAATGTAAATAAAAAAATTCAGTAAAGAATTCATCGAAATTTTTCAGTACTTATATCGCGAATAGGATTTATACTTATACAACTAGGAAGTATACCAGTGGAAAATGTCTACAGAATAATATTCTACAACTTCTTTGAAATAGCCAATGTTATTCTGTCATATATTCTGATTGGATTTGTTTTTTCATTCGGAAGACTGAGCCTTAAGGGATGGATAGGTTATTCAAGCAGTTTTTCGAATAGTTTGGATGAGGCCGGTGTTGGTGAGTACTTCAATGAAACTTAATGTATTTTTATATTTTCAGTGAGCAATCGAAAAAATCTATTTTTCTGTGGCCATTACCTATTATATTAATGTAATAATAATTCAAAGTTTCATAGCAGAAACCTATAATTTTACATGCAATTTACACTAGACAAAAACTTCTTGTAATCGTTGGTTTCAAAATGGATCTTTCCATCAGTCATTCAAAACTATTTTCCAGGTATTTCAGCTTGCTTAATTGGAACCGCGCAAATATCAAGTTTTCTGGTAGGACGAATCCACCTGATGGCTTCTATCATAACAACTTTTTTATATTGTGCTTTCTACGAACCTTTACTTCTGCACTGGATCTGGAACGAAAATGGATGGATGAATAAGTGGGTCCTGTTGGGAAAAAGGGTTTCGTTGAAAGATCACGCTGGCGATTTGGTTGTTCATTTGTCTAGCAGTATAATTGGATTGATAGGTACGAAATGTGACTATTATAATAGAAACTTGGTAAAATCGAATTGTCATTTTCAACTAGGGATTATTTTTCAAACGACAACCATTATTCAATAAACACTTTCCGTACTGGTCTACTGCACCAAGGGAAGCAAAGACCATACAAAATAAAAAGAAGAAGAACTTTTCGAAATACGGTTTTTTGATGAATCTAACAACATTAATTCATTTTTGATTGAGTCAACAAATTGAACAAAATTAAATAATAATGTCTGCGATGCACTTAAATTACCTATTTAAAAGAACAATATTCCTATTTAACGAACATTTCACTGGAATAAATTTTTAAATAGCATTCTTCCTTGTTCAAGACACATTCCACGGTCCGATCAATTGCTTCAAATCCCGCAACCCGACTTGCGCTTCGCGATTGTTCTAGATGTCGCGTTGCTTCGATAGACTTCTAGCGACTTGCCTCTCGGCTTCGAGACACTTCGATTACCATATATAAATACTACCCACACGCATACTAAGGAAGTCTAGTTGACAGGGCAGTACGAAGTGATCTGATAAGGCGGTGGACATTTGAATATTGGCTTGAAGTTTCAGTTAAAGTGTTTGGTTGTATTGTCAGTGTAGTAGTGGAATAAATTTAAGTTCAATTGTACAGTGTAGTCAATTATTGGCAAACCCACGGGAAAACCGTAACGGTATATTTTTATTTTAAATCCGTTCGCAAACAGATTAGTACCATTAGATTTCACAAAAAAATAATTTTGTGTTGAATTAGATTTCATTGAGTGATTATGTTTTGTCCTTGTTTATTTATGTTCTATTGATTAAAAAAAAAGTATAGTTGCTATAAATAAAGTTAATGTTTTTTGCTGTAGTTGAAATTCGCCCACAACTTCATCTTTCATATAAAAAGTACTCTGTGTTGAATTAGTTTCTACAACATTTTGTAATGTATTCACAGAATAATCAATAAAATGCTGACGAATTTTATGAAATCAACCCAAAATCGTAGCATGAGCCTGGGTTTTTACTATTGCTACGTTTTTCTCCGTGGGTTAACTAATAATTGACTACGACTATATTAAATAATCAAACTTAGCTTCATTTCACTTTAAATACAACAAACACTTCAACTATTATTTGAATTTCTATCGCCTTACTGGATCACTTCGCATACCGCACTGTAACTTCCATTTGACTGTGTTGATATGCTCGTGGCTAGTGTTTATATATCGTTATCGAATGCGATAGAAATTTCGCCAAAGTTCCATCGAAATCGGTAGCATTATTCTCGCTGCTTCTAGGGCGGCAAGAAACATCGTACATTCGCGCGCTCTTAGCTACGTCACGATTGGTTTTTGGCTAGCAGTAGCGGCCGACGTTATTTTCTTTATGGCGTGATTTACAACACTATTTACTATTATTTTCGATTTTTCCATACTTATCTTGGACACAGTGTATAGTGACTCCCTACCTTTTTGCAGGAGCTTTGTTTCTGGGCAGGAGATTAATTAAACTGAAAGATATCGATGAACATTCTTTGGGACGAGAACATTCCGGAAACACGATCGTCGGCTATGTTTTCATTATTTTTGGTTACATTGCATTTAGTTTACCCACCCCATCGTACTTGTCATTGAGAGTACCTTTCAACTACACCGGAATGATCGTTATAAACAATATTGTTGCTCTAGCTGTGGGTAAGTCTTAATTTTTTTATATGCTAGTGTGTTATCTAAGCACACAAAAGAAGTTTAAAGAGTCCAAAGAAAAATTTTAAAATGTTTATACTTCAATACCTTCTAACGTTTACTCCAGAGAAACGAATAGTGTACCTAATCATTTATGAATAATTCAATATACGAGGTCTGTTGAAAAAAGATGGTGACTGTTCAAATTTCGCGGGCTACATACTTTCGATTAGCGATTTTTTTTTATTGTGGTACACTCGTTCGTTAGTGAGTGGGAAAGATATATGTGCGACGTATTCGAGGATAGAATGAGTATCGGAGAGATTCAGTTGGAAGATAACAACGTTATGAAAATAATGGTATGATAATAATGATGAATGAAAAATCGGATTAAAGAAAAAATATGGCGGCGGGCATTGAGTGGAGTACACAGAGTGTGTGCAGCGTTGATAAAAAAATAGGGGCGGGCATTGAGTCGAATATACAGGGTGTGCATCGTTAAAGAAAATAACATGACTGCTAACGTAAAATGAAAAAAAAACATTGCGTTAATGTGCGTATAAGGGTTGGAGAAATACTTAATTTGAGAAAAAATATGACAGTTTAACCAGGCTTCAATGTTTCAACGTGCGATCCCTCAATATGTAGAGGGCATTTAGAAAATAAATCATTCAAGAAAAAAACATGTTGGTTTAACGGGAGTGTAGTGTTTCAACGTGCGATCCCTATGAAAAACTTTCAAAATTGTCAGGGAGTGGAAAATGGGTGGCAATGAGGGAGCAGAGTATTCAGCAATGACATTTCAAAATACGTTGTTTTACATGAGTTTCTACCGTTTTCCGTGCGTTTATTTGTTTTCGTGTTTGAATACGTGATATTTGTCAAATGTTAGGTGGAAAATGCGAGGGGTGAAACAAACCACGCAGAAAGAGGGGGGGTAAGAAATGATTTCAAATCGTTTTCGTGTATCGCTTTTGTAAAAGCACAAAATTTTTCTCACTTCAACGAGACAGACCACTAAGCTAAGCTCACTAGTCACGTGGTCCCAGTGACCATCGGCGGCTGGAAGTTTCATGGGAAATAAAATGAAAAAATTATCGGTTAGAGAACTGAACCAAGGAACGTGAAAAGTATGGATCATTCGAAGCGTACCATCATTTATCATTTATAGTGTTTTGCTAACCAAGTTGGCATCATCAGGAGATGACGAATAGACAGCCTGTCATTTGTAATTCATGATCTCTCGTTGCGCGTTTGAAAAGCTCATCAAACATTTCACAAAAATATAATACGATAAAGCGTTCATTTCTGCCACAAAAACTCGTATGAACATTTCACGAAAATATAATGCCTTGAAACGATCATTTTGGACACTTCAACCGCATCGAAAAAAATGCATTTTTCAAACCGCATTTTTTCCAAAAACCCACACGGAGCACTATCTTCCTATCTAAAATGAGATCAGTCTACTCCATTTCCCGAAGACGCAAACTTGGTTATTAATTAAAAGCGAGTCGAAAAGAGTATTACAGTTCTGATATTTAGTAGAGGGCTTGTTTTGGATGTATCAATGATTATAAATAACCACTGGCATTTTTTAATATTATTAAATTATAAAAATCGTCTATTCAATTACAGGAATCTTGATAATCAGCGTGCTGCACCTCCTCATCTTCAGAAAAATCTTCAGCTACTGGATAATACTCAGATGCATCCAGGGTGGTATTGCTGGAATAATCTCGGTGGCTGCAGGAGTGGATATATTTAGCCCCTTCGAATGTCTCGCAATAGCTGCGGTATCTTCGTTTTTCTTTTTCTTCTTCTCGATACTAATACATAATACTGCCCTGGAAGATTACTGCAACCTAACGGCTTCCCATTTAGTCTGTTCATTTTTGGGAATTTTGGCATGTCCCCTTTTAGCCCATAAGGAAAATTTTGGAGTTTCTGCAAGAAAATTCCACATTTTGTGGCAGTTCATTTGTGTAATAATTGTGATATCTATCACAATTACATTTGCATGGCTCCTATTCCTTTTCTTTTCACTCACTAAGATTTTGAGGAGCAAAAGAGAGGCGATGAACCATCAAAGAGCCGTTGTGGTACAAAAATATTTGCCGAAGAGGGGATTTATGGAAAGACTTTTCATGATCGACAGTCAAACCCAACATATCGCTCCCGGAGACAAAAATAGACAAAGTTTTTTGGAACATGATGTTTTAAAGAAAGAAGTCCAACCAAAAATAGGACAAAAAAGAGAAAACATGAGAAATTTTGAAAGAACGACGTTTCGGAATGTTGTTATTGATCCTATCAAGAATTTTCCTTTAGAACCAAAAATTGACAACTTTGGTAATCAGAATGAGGACATCAGCATCAAACAAAATCATTATAATATAAAACATTCATATAAAATTCCCTTAGGTACCTTGAAAGAAAATTTAATTCAAGATATTTCCTCTCCTTCCAAATGAGTTGTCTTTGTGTTTTGTATCTTAATTTATGGAATATTTATGCATTCATGTTGAATTGAAATATTCTTTTGACCTCAAATATCGACGAGATACCTGGAAAAACTGAAATGATAATTAAACTTTGAAATACTCAAGTATTTTTCTTCAACCCAAAAATTGTGACATTATTGTGTTTATATCGAATCACGCAGAACACTAACGATTATATGATGTTTTCTGTGTTTCAAACCTTCCACCATCTGAAAAATTAAATATATGAACACAGAGAGTCTGCTCTCAAGTGTAATAAAGAAAAAATTAAAAAGTAAATAATAATGATAATAATAAACGTCTTTATTATTGTAACCACAAAAAAAATCACAGTATTAAGTTCTAACTACATATAAAAAGTTATAGTGAAAGGCGAAGGTCTATTTTCGCAGCTATGCTAGTAACTGCTAAAATGTTCTTCCAATTTAGCAGTTACTTCAGTAGTAACTTGAATTCATAAATTTCAACTATGAATGAAACAAAATTCATTTCAACTGGCCTTTTAAAATTTACATAATTCCGATTTGTTCCGGAGATACTCAGAAAGAACTGAAATTCGCCAATTTCGTTTTATTTCTTTTCTAACAATATTTATAAAGATATATTAAAAAACAAATACGTTCTTACTGTCACCGTATTTCACTTGACAAAACTGGAGGCATTTCGTTTCACATGGTTGGTTACCCTACTAAAGGCAACTATCCAAGGCAAGATACCAATTATCACATTTTCATTCTAACCCTGATGGAATACGTTACAGGTTATGAGTAATAGAATATAGATAAAGAAAATATCAGTCTGTCCTTCTTATTCTGAAGAGAGCAGAATACAAAATAAAACATCCATTTATTTTCCATAATTCACCAAACATAATAGTTAATGATAGCTACCACCATAAGAAAGATAATGCATCTGGTCTGTACAACAGAACACGCATACAAACAAAACAAATACGCACTAATACTACAGTTCTCTAAGTTCTGCTCAGTTGTGTTCACATTAACCTCCTTTTTCTTGTTTCATGAATGTCAAATGAACAAAATTCCTTTCAGATATTTCTGTATAAAAAAAATCAAATTGAAAATGATCATGACCAGCAGCAACGTATTTTAATCGAATACTCGCTTGAGTTATATTATATGAGAAAGAAATAGGTACCCAAGACTTTCTCCATGAGAAAAAATATATCACAGGATTCAAGAACTTCAAAATACTTATTTGACTAATGTAGAAATACGAGTTTCTCTTTCAATTGGGTTTGGTAATCAAAAGTTTATCGTAAGGCTATATAAGAAATACTATTTATTGATCATTCCTGATTTCTGAAAGTTTTATTTTCTATTTCCAGAATATCTAAAATTAAAAAATGAAAAGAAAAGTAAAGAAATTTAAGAACATATTTTGGAATGACTATTCGCATGAAAATGTCCTTGGGTTGGCAACACTGGTAAAATAAGTGTGTATGTTTACTATTTACCTCATCAAAATTGATGAATCAAACTTAATTTGTATTTGTCAGTGGCAACTGCAAATTAATATTTACTTTTTTTAAAGCGTTTATGGCGTTTTCTTATTTAGTTGGAATAGTTCTATTTTTTGAAACTGTATGATCACAATTTCCTAAGGTAACTTTCAGAAAGGTAAGATGTTGATAATGATCATACTGTAACAATTTTTCAATTTTAATTTTTCAGAATACAAATGGATTATAGTGAAGACATCAATTCTGTTGATCTTACCGAAGATGAGGATAGTAGAGGCACCATAGTAAATTCGGAGGTCGATAACGTGGAACCATCTTTATCAGGGTGCTCTGAATTGTTTACTGGTGATAGTTTCTACCATAGGGTGTCTGCATATTCACCACCACCTCTAACACCTATTCCAAGACTCACCCCTGTGGGAAAACTACCAACTGATTACTTACCAACTGTTCCTAAGTTGACAAAAATTAGGAGACAAAGTAGTATATCCCAAAAATCGCCTCCAAAGAAAGGGGTAACTTTAATTTCATCTACTCTTGTTAAGCCTGCTATTAATGGTTCTAGTATCATTATTGATTCAGATGATGAGGACGTACCAATTGTTCAGAGTGAAACTGAGAATGTCAAGTGCCAGAATACTACAGCTGCATTGCCAGGTGAAAATAGATCTGCAGCATCTTCCAAACAGCCTGGAAAATTAGTTGTTATAAAAAAAAATAATAAACTATATAAAATAGTCATACCTCATAATGTAATGCCAACTACAAACCAGTTAGGTGGTCCTGTATTGATAAACATACCGGAAGTTGGCCCTTTAGTTATCAGAATTGATCCTAAATCAAAAAATCTTGTTACGCCTAACTCTTCCCAACTAGAACCATTTTCTTTGAATTTTGATGATATTATGAATAAGGTCTCCTCAGATCCTGTCGGTCATCAAAAAAATTTCAGCGGACACCCACCTAACATTAGTCGTGTGAAACCCAAAGGTTCTTGTATATTACCTACGAACAAATGGACACTTCTCTCAGATCCTAAGTTCTGTTGGTCATACACAAGACTTAAGCAAAGAGATCAGGATTTTTTCTTGAATACAGATAAGTTAGGATTTTCTACAACAGAGCTTCGCAAATCAAGAAGATGTCGGAGGATTTTAGATTCAGTTGTTGCCAAAAAAGAAGCAGAAGTGAAAAGAATGATGGACTCTTTTGAAAAATTGAAAGAGAGAGTAGACGAAAGTCATCTTTTTAAACCTGTAAAGATCAGTGAAATAGTTGGCCACTCGTCAGATAATAGAAAAATTGCAGAAACAGGATCTGTTGGACCACACAACATTGAAAATGTTAGATTACCTCCAAATACTGTTATCACTCATTTAACTGAATATGATGATTTGTTGATGACTCGTAAAATTGTAATATTGAACAAAGGCCACACAGAATCCTCCGAATCTAATGCAAATCAGTTGAAAAAGATTGCTAGAATGGAGAGAAACTTCAGATATAGACAGAAGAAAAAAAAACTTCAGTTAACAAAAATGTTGAGTTGCGTTTCCTCAAAAGATTATAAAAACTTAATAAAGCCTTGTTATGTTAAAATGACAAGAGAGGACTATATTGATCAAATGATTAACCCACAAAATACAGATAATAGTGAAAAATCAATGCGAAAAGGGAAAAAGCTGTCACCTAGGAGGTCGAATTCAAATTATATTCAACATGTTATTGATATATTTATGTCAAAACTAATTGATACAGAAGACAAGTTCAAGCGTGAAATGGCTTTTATAAAACCAGTTTTAGTAGTTAATGAATTTAATTTCAATATTGTAAAATATATGATGGAGTTTAGCAAAAGCAACATCGTTGTTGCTGTGAATGAACTCAGAACATTTCCGCAAGTTTTCCTAGAGAACCAGGAATTCAGTAAGGCTGTTGAATGTGGCTATGTGAAATTGGTTGATTCCAAAATTTTATGTAGATATTTAGTTGGAAACTTGGGCCCACAAAGCCCCAGTAAAATGGACATGTAAAAATGTATAAAGTTATGTAAGATGTGGGAGCCAAAGAGTTATGAAACTAGATGGACAGGTTACTGATTTTTGTATTGATTCATATTGAATTGGACTCGAAAACACCCAGATAAGGTGCATTCAATTCATTTATAATTGTTATAAGTAGTCAAATAATTGTTTTTGATGTTGGTGAATTTGCATTTTTTTGCTGGTCATACTTTTTGCAAGAAGGCAGACAATTTTTATTTTCTGAATGATCAATTATCCTAAATGAACATTTTACAATGAATTCAATATTTATTTTATCAAGAAACCACAAATTATTGATATTCACTTTTTAATAAGCATTCATTACTTGTTTATTTAAAAAAAATTTGAAGTTTACACCGGAAACTCGTAACTATATACAATTTGGCATAAATGAATCCTGATTATTATGAACCTCAGAACTGATTTACATTCAACTATAACAACTTATATTTAACTATAACTTGTGATGAAGCTCATATTTTCATTATAAGTTTTTTTTGAAGCTTCCTTTGTACATTAGTTATTGTGATTCTGTTTCAAATTCACACATCTTTTTTACCGTCAAAATAGGTGGAAAGGATGTTATTTCTTTTTCTGTAGAATATTTTGAAACCAGTTATGTTCATGAACATTAACCTGTTATTTATTTTTATGTTAGGATTTCTCGATTAACTATTATAATATTTAGTTATTAGTTTAATTCTACTGATAGAAATAAGAACCACCCTTAACCTTGTGAATGAATTTATATACTGAATTGCTGTCTTGAGCTGTGTGGACTTCCTTTATCTTATTTAATCTTCAAACTTTCATTATTTATACCTAATTCAAATGTAATAATATCGTGCAGGCACAACCAATTCTAACAAGTGAGGTAAATTTGGCTTAATACAGCAATGAAGTAATTGTTGGCTGTCAAAATATACTGAAGAAAAATATATATTTTTCATTTTTCCTGATTTTAAGTTTCATTTATCATTTACAAAAATCAGGAATAAAACTAAGTTTAATAAACTATTATTACAGCAATAAACCATATATGATACTATGGTGGATTCACAACTGAAATTCTCTTTGCTGAAATTTGTTTTCAAGAGAACATCCCTAAGTAACAAAAGTGAGGATGGTGCCTTCTTTCCTGGATAAAAATGCCAAAATGTCATGTTTTCGGTTTAGCGGAGTGAGGTTGGCAGAATTCTCACATCCGAATCATCAGACTAAAATCAAAGATTCACATCATCTGTGCGATTTTTTTTTTCGGATACGAATTTTGCAAAGAACGTGTATTTGTAGTTATGTGGACGGTAGCCCGGTGGGTTGACGTGGGTGGTTTGTTCCACTCACTCAATCGACCGCTGTGTGATCCGGTGGTTCGAACCGCAAGGCTGAAAGATCGATTTTCACTTCCTATTGTCCAACCCGTGCTAGAAAACATACGTTAAAAAATAAGACCTCGTTAGTCCTTAGCTCGCACAAGTTTCGGCTTTTCAGAATTGTCGTTCGCAGGGAGGTGACAACTGGATAACGGAAAAATATATTTTTTAAAAACAGTTTCATAGATGGTGTGTTAACGAAGACTTAAGTTACATCATTTTCTAAAATTTGGACAATGATTACAGCTTGATCAAAAATGGTGAACTAATTTTGGCGGGAATGACGTTCTCTTGATGCCAATTAAACACAACTATAGTTGAGATTGTCTGGAGAATGTATCCACGGGTACATCATTTACTGAAAATAGTGTAGTTTTTTATGCTGATACAAATTAAGTGTGATTTTGAATTATAGAAATGCGATCCCATCTGAAGATGAAGCAGCGCATGCGCAGATACCTGTAATATTATTGTGTCGATACACGTCGGTGTCTAGTATCAAAGTCAATGAAAGAGCGCGAAATTCCTAACCAAGTCGCAACCATGCTAAACTTAGCAAAACTTTTGCGAATAATATGTTTTGTTACAAATGCCACAAAGAAGTTGAAATATTTGAATTGATGAATCATGAAATCACAGAATATATGTAATATCATCTATTATTCATTAATTGCTAATTAATTAATTGAAATCTAGTAGCTATTCAAATATTATGTAACATAATGAAAGAAAAAATACTTCAAACTTGTGCCTACTTCCTTATTGACAACAATACTAAAAACAATACCTAGAAGCTCATGATACTTCAGTTTTGGCAAATGAGAGGTCCTCTCTGAACAATTCAACTGAGAGAAATAATGATACATCAGCTTCAAAAATTCGATATTTTCGATTTTGTATTGAAATGAAATGAAAGTTTTATGGTTCCATTTAAATCAAAATATTTTGAAAATGAAATATAATATGTGATTTTATTGTAACCAATAGGCTGGCAACATTGCCAGTTACCGAGAGTACAGAATCATAGAAGAGTAAACATTCAGAATCGTTGTGTCCGAGTTCGGGATAATTGAAGTATTTTTTGTGCAGACAGACCGTCATCTGCTGAGGGCAAATTCTCATCTGTTGAAGCAGAAAAATGATAATTCTCTGTTCTGTATCACATATTAGGTACTGCCTGGAGGTTTTATATCTTCACTCAAACTTTTTGATTAATAATAAATTAAAGATCTTAATGAAATACGAGCGACAGATTTCGATTCTTGCTTCATCTATCAACATGTATACAAAGGTGGGCCATTCTTATTTCTTGCCTCGACAATTTTCAACAAAATAAAAGAGAATATGTTAAAACAGCAGGATTTCTACATATCTTTGCCAAAATAATTGACAGTGGTCATGATGAAAATGCCATCTATTACTAGGTAGCAGAGCTGCCAGAATGAAAATGCAATGATGTACTAAATCATGAAACAAAAAATACTAAATCCGGAGAAAATGTACTAAAAAGAATAAATATCAATATGTACCACAACGGACTAAAAAACACCAACACCGAACACAAAAAGTACTAAATGAATGGCGGGAATTTCAAATTAATGATTTATTTACAATAACAAAGGGAGAAAACTTCACATTGTTACTGTAGACCTATATAAATAAAAAAAATAATATATACAGTCATTAAAATAAAAATTATCCTCTGAAATATATACAGATATAAATATTAAAAACAATGATAACAAAAAACTTATTTGAACATATATTGCCTATATCATTTGTACAGCAACTAAAAAAATTCGTAAATAGATAAAAATGTAACAAAAAAAACGTATTCACATGTCAACAAAACAAATGGATCTATACTATACCTCTTGCATAGAAACTAACTGTTTCATATTATCCATATTATGGTTAAAATAAGTGTCTAATCTCCAATTCTGCTTGGCTAATATCACTGTCAATTTCTAAAACAATACTTTCATTTTCATTGACCGGTTCTAGTTCTAAAGCAACCTGCTTTTTTCTCGTATAACAAACCTTTAAAAATAAAACGTATTGATACATGATTATCAATTATAATTTACAATTCACAACTTACTTGTGCATTATTATAATTTATATTACTAATATGGCAAACACTTTTTACCGTGGTTTACAATTCAAATATGGCAATTGACAGTGACAATTTTGACAAGAGCTTCTCATTTGTACTAAAGATTGTACTGAATATAAATTATTTGTTAAAATGTACTAGATATGTTAAATGTAACACTAACGTACTGAACATCGGCCGAAACCACTAGATCTAGTACGAAAACACTAGTTCTGGCAGCCCTGATTAGCCTCTTAAAATGGGTTTCGAAGAGCTTCCTCTATGGCGCGCCACTTCACTTGTTTTCATGAGAAATGTTCCTTCCCGAATTCAGTTTCTTACTGGTCAAATGAATTTTGGCGATAAAATTTGTTAAAGGCTCTTAAGAAGGATAACTTTAATATAAATCTGCTAATAAACTATCGCCGCTGATGAAATAGCTGCCAGCAGCAACTCACATTTCAAAAACATCAATCCTCTACTTTGTATCTCTAATCTCAGGTTTCCAATCTAATAATTAGTTGAGACAATACAAGATATAATTTCAAGAAAAAACTAAATGAGTTTAAAGATATCATTTTATTTTTTTAATCAACCATGTGTTTTAATCTTTTCCTGTTTTCTGATTTTGAATTTCAACCCTAATTTGTGCTGCACCTCTTCCCAATGTTTCGAAGAAATTTCACTAGCTTCTTCTTGGCCGTTTTTCAAAACTTCCAGTAGATGCCTCTCATCCGATAAATAATGTGATATTCTTTCTTGAATTGGCCTTAAATATTCTACCACTGCATCTGCCACTATTAATTTATATCTGGAATATCAACAATTAATTCAATAGTCAACACCATAAGATATAAGTTATCTAATCATTTACAACATAATTACAATATAATATAATGTGTAGAGTTACTGGAGACGATTATGGGAAAATTAGAAACCAAGGGAGATGAAGTCTATTCTAGAGCCTACTTACATGGTTTTCTATGTGTATATCTGCAGAACCAATTGCAATTTTATGAATTTCAAAATGCTATTCAAATCAGCTCACAGATACGATTCTTTATCCTAATGTAACCAACTTTGTATCTCTTAGGTTTCCGATTTTTCCATGCCGACCCTACTCATCTCGAATGGACAGTTTACAATATATTTCATTGAATTTCTTCCGTATTAATAAATATGAAGTTTTCAACAATACCCAATGCTATTTGTGTTTCACAAAGCACAGGTTTTTTTTTTATGTGATCATATGAATTTTCTCTGAATAGACCAAAATGTTTCGAATTTATCAACTTACTGTCCTGTATTGAAGTTCTGAACATCTCTGCAGATTTTATCGACTGGTTCATTGGTAACAAATGAATGGATACTTATGAGATTGGCTACACCAGGCCTCTCGTCTGGATCGAATGTCACCTGCAGAAAAAATAATGGCATGAAAACTTCAAAAATACAGTCCTACTCCGTTATATTCATCACTATTATAAGGATTGAATAACTAGGAAAAGATCAATTTTGACAAAGGGTATTAAATATACTGAAATTAATATCAAATGACCAATGAAAATCTCGAAATAATCGAAATTTATTAAAGAACATACACACAGATCAGTATTCACCTCTTCCACAATATTCAAAATGAATATTTCAACTTGTTTTTATCCAGAAAGTATGAAAATTAATCAGTATTGGTAGGCTGGCCAAAACATTGAGGAACAAGAAAACAACACATAATTAGAATTTTTACCTACCCGTGAGGTAAAATCTGTGACAGCCTTTTTGATATTTCTTACGATATCCTCGGGTTCATCTGTAATACATATCCTACTCTTCGGATCTGGATCTGATTTGGACATCTTCTTTTCTGGGTCTCTAAGACTTCTGAGTCTGGCATACTCCGACCCTACAAGAAAATTCAATGAATTTTAGAAAGCTACTTGAGAGAGGTTACCTGTTATAATGGCGTGAGGAATGGGAAAAGTATCGCCAAATCTACTGTTGAACATTCTGGCGAGTTCTTGTGAGAGTTGAATTTGCTGAACTTGATCTTCACCAACTGGTACATGGGTTGCCCTTAAAGATTGTTCAACAACTCCGGATATTATTTCCTTTTCCATTTTATAAAAAAATATTTCCGTTTTTTATTTAACAATTATAATAATGACCCTCAAATGATAAACATTATTTACGAAAGATAAAATAGCTGGTAATTATCAAAATAGTTGGATTTCATGTGCTCAAAATATTATTATATGATAGCATATACTTATATGCACTGGTATAAACTTTTTCTCATGTACATTTATTATCATCTAAGTACTTCGAGGAGAAGTTATATGCAAAGAAATTAATCTCAAGTTGAGACTGAAATTGGCATTTTCCTGGCATGTCCATTTTCTGAATTTTCCATCATTTCAGGGAAATTTTTCATATGTTGTCCAGAACACTCAAAATAAATATCACAACACCTTGAAACTTATTCTAATATTATTATGGCTTTTCTATTGTTACTCTCTTGAACATCAAAAAAATATCCGTGAATCAAAAGGGATACAAATATGCCTGTAGCCAGATATTTTAAAGAGAATATGAAAGCAAACTCATTTTATTTTATTGATAATATAAACAAATATTAATCCAAAGCAAACACTGTTCCCAAACACCAGAAGTGCTGCAGTCTCCTCAACAAACAATTTCACAAACCAAGTTAGTCTCCAAGAGATTAAGTAGACTAATGTTTGTTAATCAAATGTTTTATTCGTGTCTCATTTGTAAAGTATGTCCATTTCATCTTTTCATTTCCGTTTCCAAATGAATATCCATTCAATGTCTGTCTTACTTCATTGCTTATCAAGATTATTTCAACTAATTAATCACCCATTTATGAACTTACTTGTAAGTCAGAATGTCTGCTGCCTGTAGAACGGGGTATATAAACAGACCCAAGGGAATATCTTTGAGATCTTTGGACTTTTCTTTATATTGTGGAAGATGGGATAGTCTGCAAATTAATCTCCTCGAAATTATCACTAGAGACAATATTGTAAATTAACTACTTACCTAGGCAATGTGCAAATACAACCCAAACACCAACTAATTTGTGTATGCTCAGGGACAGTTGATTGTTGGAACAAAATTGTTTTTGTTGGATCGATACCACATCCCAAAAGAGTAGCTGTCATTTCCAAGATGTTCGTTCTTAGTTTTTTAGGGTCCTGCAAAACTATAGTTTGTAGAAAGTAGTGTCGATTCATTAATTTAACCAAGTCTAAGGCCCAATTGTATAATAAAAGTCCAAGGTCAGCTGAATCTTATACCTCAGAACTTGTATTCGTATTCTGTAGTACAACTGAATGTTAAAAGAAGTTTAACAAAGTGAGGTTCAAATGAAACTTTTTGAGTTAGCTGGGACTTGGTCATTAAAAATGAATTTCAGTACGAACAAGACTATAAATGAACAGCATTTTCAATGAGAAATTATTTAACCTCTTCGTAGTCAGAAAAAATATTGGAAATGTTGTTGAATTAAAAAAAAATATATAATAAATAGTCAGTGGTGAAACACTAATGAATATTTTTTTGTTATTGATCTTACAAATACCAATAATTATCATGTAATATTACATGTAATTATTCATAAATTGTACCACAGCTTCATCCTGATTATTTGGAAGATTTTATTTGCAATAATTTCAAGAAGATCTTTCATTATCACACGATGCCTTGGACTTTTTTCTGTTTTGGGTGAAATGCCAAATCTTTATCAACACTTACTATCTTTTTTTGGGGGGAGGGGTGATTTGCCAAAGGTATTGTGAAGTGTTATTTTTGTATATTAGCAGCTATCCCCTTCTGTAATTTTGCAAACATCTATCAAAGTTTATATCAGGTAATTTTAATTAATCAAGGTTTCAAAAACAATCAAGGAGTGAATAAATAGTTTCCGTTTTAAAATTTGAACATTGATTGTACAAAAATGTGACCTACACAATTATATCTTTGTAACAAAAAAAATACAGATTGCTTATTCGACAAGTTTTGTTAATTAAAATATAAAAAAGGAAACCGGAGGTATGTAAGAGAAGAGTAGTTACCTACATGAGGCAGGGTCATAGAATGAAGATCTGCTATACTAAGTATAATGTTTTCCCCTTCATTCTGCAATTTTACCCATTGAGCTATTGCACCTAGATAATTCCCTAAATGTATTGCTCCAGTTGGTTGAATTCCCGAGAATATTCGCCTAGGGTATTTGGAAGTACTTTCGGTAGCCTACGAAATTTTATTTTTAGATAATAATGGGGCGTATTCAATGAAATTACATGGGTTGAAAAATACTTCGTACTGCAGAATCTGTGAAGAGTTCGATTCCAAAAAAGTTTCATAATGTATATTTTTTCCAAAGTGGGTTTGTGAACTATCTCCAGCTAAAACAATCGACTTATTGTAGAAATCATTAATATTTTCAATTCAGAAATGAGTTAACAAATTTTTCAGTTATCTTCAGAAAAGCAGAAAATATTCCAAATCCAAACTTTAAAATAATCAAATTATATTAGACCTCAGAACAGTTAGAACATAACCTCTCTAAAGTCTCTAACCATCCAAGCAGTGTTGCCGCACTCATTTATATCAATAGGTGTGTTCAGTTTTGAAAATTTGGAGCAGCTCCAGAAACTACCATGTTTTATCAATGAGAATGTGCTATTAACACATTTTTGAAGAAAGTCATGTGCTTGCAAACAGGAGACTAAAATTTCATCAAAAGTTAATGATTTTTCAATTAAACAATTTGAACTCAACCAATTAAAAAAATATAACAACTGACAACTGAAAAATCTGTCTGATCCCAACAATGATCTAGGAGTAAACCCATTACATTTTTCCCCGCTCTCGTGAATACCGAACGCTGAGCAAATGCAACTCAGACCACAGATCTGCATTATCGAACGCTTGTCATGCGAGGCGAGTTACTCGAGATAGTTCAGATTTGTATTATACGAACATGTAACCAAAAAATGTACTAATGCTATCGGCTTACAAAATAATCTAGAAAACAAGGTTTGCTGTACTCATATGAGCGGTCAAATTCTGACCTTCATCTTTATCCACAGAACACTGAAATTTGAATGTCTCTAATATGTGCCTTATTGATCATAGAGCACCAATATCATATATTCAACTTAAACCGAAGTTATGAATTGCATCGTATGAATATCGAATCTAAAATTTTGGTATATTTGCAATGAATTTATTGTTTAGTAACTTTGGTTAATAGAATAGAATTACAAAGATATACACGCATACCTTATGTGAATCGTGTACTTCTTGTTCAGAGCCCCAGAAAACTTGAAAAGAATAGATAGTATATAAAAATATCCTCGAATACTAACTGATATTATAAGTTATGAGTATTGAGGAAAGAGCTTTGCCACGACCTAGGGAAATTCCACGAGGATATCTGAAACTTCCAAAATTTTGAGAATCAGCTTCCAGGAAGTATGTTTGTCATCAAAGTATGCCCATATATGATATTTTTTCAACATTATTCATCTATTTAATTTTCAAATTTCCATGTACATATACTGAGGCTGTATTGAATGTAATAAAGGCCTGAAGGAAAAAGTTCAGCCGATAATGTACCTAGCAGCAAATACAAGAAGTGGGTTAGGTTAGGTTAGGTCCAAAGTGAGTGGGTCTATTCGACCCTCCACTGCAACCCGGAAGGGTTTATTCTGGCTCACACATATTCACACTCGGCCAAACAAACCCAGCTTCTTAACGAAGCCGATTAGTTTGTATGGTGAGTGGTCTTTCAGTTCAGATGGTAAGCATACGGCTCTGCCGAACTCTAAAAACCTGATTCGGTCCCCAGCGGGGCAGGCACAAAGTATATGCTCTGCTAGAGAAGGAGTGGGACAAAAACTTCTACTGAAGGTTTTACAGTCTTCAAGATATAACATTCGTTCTCGCACTCAACACATACCACATACCACTAGTGATGCCTGCCGCAGTAGCATACGATACGTTTGGTTCTTTAGGTTCTATAGGACCACGGCCTATCATCCCAGATTTTGTGATTCTGGCCGTGAAAGCCTTTGTTTTTATATTGTTAAAATACACTGACACCGACAAATAAATTGAAATGACTTTAGCGACTTTCTATTGCTTTCAATTACGATGCGACATCACTTGCACAATAACAGAGAAATAAAATTCATTTGTAATATTTGCGGGAAGATGTAAATAACGTTGAGTCCAGATTGATTCGTTTATTAAAGTAGTGCAGAAAGTGTTAAATCGTTTTCCCGAAATTTCGAGATTTTCGCTGTGCTTGAAATACCTACCTACCTTCGTAATGTTGATAATTTTGAAAACTTTGTTGAGACGTCTCGTTGGTTCGAAATGACCGATATACCAATGGATTCGATATTATTACTATTATGTTGGTTGATGTATATGTATTGTATGTGCAATTTATTGAGTCAGGAATAGGATGGCCAAGAAATGGCCAAGAATTACCTGTCATTTAGAGCAGTAGATCTTTGAACTCAGCAGTTTGAAATATACTTGTTTGGGTTTCGTGTCGTTCTGACGAAACATGTTTTGAGTGATGAATTCTTGTTAGTTATAACGAAATATGAAAATCGGTTAGACCTCGACAGCGTGAATAAAAATTAGTATCGTGGACACAAACCCATTGTTTCGCTTACAATAAAGTTCGATTCTGGCAAGGAAATTTAAGGACAATTAACTGCTGAATGATTGATTTGTAAAAAGTTCAAATTAAACCGCGAGATTTATCTGTTTTATAAAAAGCATTCAATTTTTTCTCAGAACTACTCATGTGAAGATCAAATAATTGTTTTTATGCCGATAGTGAGGCTTTATTCTCAAGAAAAATTACTTGTTTGTGATAGAGAATTTATACTTGTAAACTTTAACTACAATTGCAGAAATTATCTGGATTATAATGCTCTCAAGCATCGTCCACGGTCTTTACTTCAGCGACCTCTTACAACCATAGGATATTTCGAGTTATCCATTCAGTGAATATACATGGGCCTCAAAAGTTATAAACGTTCATCTACGTATACACATCTTTCTAAAGTCTTTGAAAAATAAGCCAAGCTCTTTCGTAAATAAATATAATCCCATTTCTGCTGGACAATTTGGATTCAAAGAAAAAACATCTTCAGAAGACGCAATACTGAATAAACGGAACTGTTACACAGATTCTGAGATTAAGGTGAATCGTCTCTTTGTCATTTCATAGATTTAACTAAGACATTTGATACTGTATCATCGTCTGCTCTTGCAAACACTAAAAAATAAAGACATTAAGAGATAATTCGTTTGAACTTTTTATATGTTACCTCGAAAACAGAAAGTAAGCTGCAAGAGTGAACGATACACTAGTGATTAAAAGCAAGTTATTCGTGGTGTTCCTCAAGGCACAATATTGGGTCCTTTATTGTTCAATATTTATATTGATGATTTATTCAAATTGCGAAGTGAGGATGAAATCAGTGGATAAGTTGATGACACGTCAATATTTTATGAGGCAAAAATCTGGAGTTTGCTCAAAGAAAGGGTGGAAAAGACTCAAAACTAGTGAAATAGTGGTTTGACCACTATCTTCTAACAGTTGATTTGGGAAAAACAACGTTTTGCCTTTCAGCTGCAATATATCGAATAGCTGTCCATATAGGAGTATTGAAATTATCAACACTCAAGGTGATATAATTGAAATTCACTCTGTGAATGAAACTAAAAATTTAGGTATATCTATCGATAGACATTTGAAATGGGATGCTCATATAAAATATAGTATTATAATACTCCAATCAATACTGTACAGTTTTTGACTACTCAAAACATGTTTACCAACGTAGGAAGTAGAAAAACTATATTTCGCCTTAGTGGAAAGCCACAGTGTAGTACTAAGTTTTGCGGGTAAATTTAAATTCATTAGAAATCATTCAGAGGAGATTTTTAAACTTTAAATGGATCTCCGACAGCTATACTATTTTTGTACAACTGTAAAATATCTCTTTAGTAAAAATAAAGCACCAGTCCGAAATCACAAGTATAACACTCGACATCAGTATCACAAAGAGCATACTCTGTCTATGCTGCAAAACTTTATAATACATTATCGGAAGCGGTGAGCAATTTATTTCGTAAGTCATTGTTCAGAAAGAATTAAAAAATTCATATTAGAAAATGACAGAAATTTCGTAATAAATCTTCTAGATTGATGTTTATAAAACAGGTCCTACATAAATATTTACTCATCTTGGTTTTTATCTATTCATCTTCAATACTTGCTCGTGATTTCTTCTGTAATATAATATCAACAGAGCATCATCTATACTGTTAATCCCAACTATTTCATTTCATCTTTTTCATTACATTAATATATTATTTTAACTATTTTATTATATTTCAAATCATCACATCACAAAACATTTTATTGTTTTATTTTTTGTATTTTATATAATTTTTATTACATCATACTATTTATTGTTTGCGAAACAAGTGCAGTAGCACTAATTGCCTAGGCACTTTACTCAACTTGTTCCCTAAAAAATGTACTCTTGTGAATGAAATTATTATTATCATTCGTCACTGAAACTACTTCTTAGAAATTTAAATTCATAATTTAATTTGTTTGTTTTTTTTATGACTGGGAAAGGTTGAAAGAAATGAAACACTCGGTAATAAAAGTCAATATGACTAAGGGAAGAATTTAGTCGGCCCTTATTTAATTGAAAATATAAAGTGATAGACACATTAGATAGTATAATAATATTATCGGTTCCATACAAATCTAGAAATTTTGTTTATAATGCTCATATCATACAAATATGTTTGCACAAGTTACAAACACTACTTTCATTTATAAAGTTTGAACAAGGCACGCAAAAATAGTTTAGAGAAACTTTTTTATATAAATTCATAAGTACTTTATAGCTAGACATTTAAAATTTCTGAATTTAATGTATACATTTCAATTTCCATACTTATCTACAAACAGAAGTCTCCCGCCTGCAAGAGAAATTAGAAAAAGTTAACAAAGTTAAATCAAAGTTCAGTATTTCCATAATACACTAAGTCTACAGAGTAAAAATGATGTCCCGATCGATTTTTATCCTACTATATTCCGTTCCAGTTATAATAAATGTCGGAATAAAATTGGTTCAGTCGATAATCTTAAAATTATTTAAATATATCAAGTTTATGGGTCGGCTAGGGATAGTCGTTAGCCTCAAGTTACGAAATAAGTACTGAAATTTGATCTAAAGTAACGATACAGCCTACGAATATGACAAAATCTCGCAAATATGGCGTAAATATTAAACAGCTTCTCGGAAAGTAATTTAATATTCCGGCTCGTCTTTCACAAACAAGACGATTCAGCAGAAGCGAAATAACATCAGTTTCTTTTTCCCCTGCAAAGATATGTACATACTTTAATGATGTACCCCGCTCTAGTATACGTTTGAATTTCGAATAAATTTTGAATTATCAAGATTTTTATACACATATAATCGATCAAATGACTTTAGAAATTGTTGATTCATTATTTCTATATTAAATATTTCTAGTTTTTATCAACTGCGTACGATATGTTTCTCATTATAATATAGTTCGAAAGATAAAGAAATATATTTGAAATTGATTTTTTATGCGAACCATTTCATTAAAATTCTTCTTGCTGAATCTTCTCTCTAGTAATATACGCAAGAATTGTCAAAGATAACAAGAATAGACACATAGTCTATCATAAATATATAAGCTAAAACTAAAATATATTTGCTTCTAACTCTTACAATAACAAGTCAAATATAATAAATAATTTGAGTGTACTAGTCTTGCTTTGTTACCTGAAAATACATTGATTTTGGTGATAGATATAAGAGATGATATGAGTATTCAACAAAATAAGAAAAATATAAAACATGAACAATTATTTACATCGAATGAATTGTCTTGGTGATAATTCCAAAAAGAAGCGTTCAATTAACCTCAGCATCATATTGAATAAATGTTGACGCTTTCGAGGGCCGAATTTTTTCACGGATTTCAGAAACGAACATTGCCAGCGATAATTCAATTTTCTCTATCACCAACATCGTTTACTGTAATTAAACATATTGGAAGAATTCAATCAGTAATTTAAACAAAACTTCAGGAACAAAACAAGACGCACAGAAACATTAGATAAAATCTGACAAAAATCCAACAGCGAAAAAATGTTCCCGACACGACATAGCATTATTCTTATCCAATATATCACGCATTCGACATTGAAAAATGTCAATATTTGCGAAAACCGCCCTTCATTACAAAAGATCACAACATATTGATCTCGGTCTCAATATTTGGTGTCAGAGGTGGAATTGACCATCAGAAGTGGAACATGCTCTCCTTTGTGATGAAGGACAGTTTTGCAAACGAAGCGTGCCAAAAATATGTATGCCGTTAAAATGTCCGTAATCGGTACCTTCAAACTTTTCTAATTTTTTCCGCGTCCGTCGACGCTCAACCTGTACTATGTCAACAGCTTGAAGAACATAATGGCCAATGAGATATTGATGAAGAGCACTACAAGGACCAACTGCTGGCGCGTGAACCAATCCTGAAAAAATTGAATAGTTTTAAGTCTTTTGACACAAAAATGGTTCGAGTTTTGATGTTCAACTACTGCGCATATGTGAGTATCATGTAAAAACAAACGTACGTGGGGCGTGCAGTAGTAAGTGTTGGTTGCTAACCAAGCTATGTCGGTCGGGCAAACAAAATTAAAGCAAGTATTGTAACTGTTCTGGATCTATGACTCTAATTGTTTCGGTCAATCTACATTCCTATGTGAAATAAACAATATTCGTGGAGTAGAATTGGTATTGGTTGTCCAACGCCTTTTTTCTGTTCATTGTAAATCTACACTGACACTTCTCCCAACCAAATTTAGTGGTATCGTATAATAACATTATTTATATTCATTTGCAAAATGGTTTTACAATTCTTTAATTTCAGAAGGAATCTAACCAAAGAATATCAATGTGGTGTAGGTTCAGCCATTAAATTTCATTCATTAGTGGTGAAATCAGATAAACAGTTTGACAAAATGGTTTAGACTTTCGCGACTGAGGTTTTCAGTGCCATTATTTTTCGAGTTTGAAAGCCGTGGATTTTTGGAATTTCTTCTTGACGTTTCGCTGGCGCGAGTGGCTAGCTTCTTCAGAGGTTTAACCATCATGGCTTGCTGTCCTATGACTCTGTCCGATGAGTCATCGGACGTCAGGAAAAAATTCCAAAAATCCACGGCTTTCAAACTCGAAAAGCAATGACACTGAGAATATAAATTTGTTAAACTTGAAATGACATCATTTTGAAGTAGTGCCAATTATCGCCTTTCAAGTTGCCCTCAATGCAAAAGGGACCAATGATATGGTTTCCTAAAATCCCTGCACAAACAATAACCTTTTGAGGATATTGCGTGTGTTCTTCTCTTTTCCGTTGACCAGTAGCGGCAATTTTCCTAATTAGCATGACCGTTTAAAGATAAAGTACACTCATCAGAAAACATAACGTCTTCTAATTGGATGATATTGTTATCCAACGTGTCCATCATTTGCTCACAAAAATAAGTTCTACTATCGAAATTGTCTTCCATGAGCTCCTAAAAAAGTATTTCAATATGTTTACTATCGATGTATGGCTAACATTGAATGTAGTGAATGCCTGTCTACTCGATGTATGTGGGTTTTCCTCAAACTCAAGCATCACACCTAATTTGAGTTCATCACTCTTTGCATTGGCAGTTGCTTTTTTTATCTGGCCCACATGACCAAGCTCGCGAATCTGCTTCTCTATTTTGTTTATTGTTCGTTGAGTTATGGGCGGTAAATTAGGAAATTTCTCATGCGTTCGGATTAAATCTGTTATTTTATGAAATTCCATTTATTTAACCATTTGTCAGACTTGAAGTTAACGAACTTTAAACTCAAATTTAAATATTGACAACTAATGTTGTAATATACAAAACAAGTTGACAAGGAGTTTTAAATTCACGTTTCCACGAAAATTATTTACAGTGTTTTAAAGACCATCTAAAAAGAACATTGCTATGGTTTTTGCTTACTTTCTTATCATCAATCAATACCTTAACATGAAATAAGTTTTTAGTATATTTCATCGAATTTCGGTAACCACATGATTTTAATTCATTTTATCTTAATTGTTGTTATCTTGAAAGCGATAACATTTTTGAACATTTTGAAGAGACCTTTCAAACGGTATATCACCATTTTGAAAATTGAGGATTGTACCTGTCATTCGACGGGAGTTGAAGGTAGGGGTAGCATTTTTTCGTTGAATTTCGTTGAAATTTAAATTTGACGTGTTTCGGGATTTTGTTAAAATTTGTACCGTAACCGAAATAATGAATTTATTCCATTTGGCTTTTAAACTCTTATTGAATTTCATACCTCAGTATTTGCAGAATAATCGTGCCTTATTTGAACCTGCAATGTTTAGATTATACAATTCAATCGAGAATTCAAGAAAATTATGATACTGAAATTTCCTTAACTCTATGGTAGTTTAAATCGCTGCAATGGGGTTAAAAAAATATTTTTTACATTCATGTAGGCCGAATAGTATTTTCTGGACAAAAATTTTTCAATTCCTCTTCATCATTTTCATTTACCAGAACGAATTTTCATATTGCAATAGTTTGGTAGAGTTACTTGTGTACTTTCTAATCTCTTTCATCGTGTAGGTATTTTCGATGCGAAGAGTTCCAAAGGACTTTTTATTTCCATACAGCGGTGTTCTAAATTAGGGTTAGCAAGTTTTAGAATTTAATATAAAGTTCGACCATAAAACACAAAGAAAAAACGGAAAACTATTTTAAAAGCTGCGCCAATTAGCTTTTTAAAACTTTTGCGCTTTACGAGCCAACTTTGTTTTTATCGAACTCGTATACGCCTTTAATGAATTTAATTTGAATTTATTTCGCACTGAGAAATTATTGCCATTGACGAAGATAATAATATAAATCTGGATCGAATTGCTAAGAAAATCACGGTTCTTGAATGAATGAACTGCACTCCAAAATGCACAATATTTTTTTCAAAAAGAGTTAATTGGGTGACAAGATCAATTTCTCTTTGAAAAAACAATTGTTTTCTTGCAAATATTTCTAATTTAATTAAATCCTTCTCAGGGCCCGGAAGAGAGTTTCTTTGTGATGAAAATATAACTGTTTTAAAAAATCAGACATATTAGATGAATAATAAAAATGTCTGAACTCTTCGAGTCAACAAAAATACACAAAAACACAAAACAAACAAAAACGAATTCAAACTTTCAAAGTATTACAACTATGAGAGTCTAGTATTATATCTATGTACTTTCGAAACTTGAATATACGAGTTTTGTTGGAAATCCATTGTATGACACTCGTAAGCTGAGTATTGAAAGAGTACAGAGAAAATTTTACAAATTTTTAAATAAATGATACATATCCTGGAATGGGCAATGATGAAATATGGAAATTTGGACCATTTCAGTTTGGAACAGTGTAAAAAGTGTACATCGCTATTATTTTTAATGAAATCAGTGAACAATAAGGTAGACTTTCCTCCAACCACCTTCAAACAAAAAAGGTAGACTGTTCTACAATTTTGATTAATTTCAACATACCACGGTTTCTTTCACGGTCTCAATTTTAGACCTCTCGGAGGTCTTCATAATATGTTGTGTAGCCAATCCAAACTCAAAAGTCCATGGCCTTCCAAATGTCAGGGAATGTTTAACCGTGGAACAGGCGATTTAGAATGCATACTGCCATAAAGGTGCATCATTTTTCAGGTCTTTACGTCGAGTTGATAAAGCTCCTCTCGAGTTCAGTACTTCAAAAGAGTAGAGTTGGATTAGAATGGCAAGCATTATTATGGCAGCAACTTTGTATTTCCCGGACAGTTGGGATGACTTAAATCTGTCGGGGTTTGTGCTGATACTTGTCGCAGAGATAGTTCGTTACGATTATTACCTTTTGGGAGTGGCTTTATTCCGTCCCAAGGTAAGTGTACGGCATCCAGACGGCGTAAGATACTCCCGTCTAAGAGCTAAACCTTCTTTCCGTAATTCTTGAATCGTTTTTTTTTAAGATGGACTGTTGCACAGTCGTCCATTTCGAAATCCATATCAATAGTATGCGTGTACTCTTCCACCACCCTTAAGGATTGATGAAGATAATTATGTTCATGTAGAATAAATGGGTTAACTTATGCCTCCGGTCACCGGAGCAACGTATAATGGCAAGAGTCAGATGGGGAAAAGAAGGGGCCGAGGGCCCGAAATACACCCTTTCTGTTTAGTCCCTAGCTTGACTAGATGACGGTGAAGCGATTCCTCCAGAGCGGCATCAATTGTTCAATAATCTCACTACTTGAACGTGTACCGCAAAGGAACAGAGCAATTAGCTTATGCAATCTTGAATCGAATGTCTTGCGAAAATGAGTCCAGGCCATAGAGAGGTAACGCTTAATGCACACACACGATTTTGGACGGCCGATTTTATACCGGTCGTCCAAATTCCAATAGTGAACCACATGTAGGAACGGGACCTGGCACACACGCAGGCCGGTGATCGGCGTCGATAACCGGTAGGCATGTGTGTCAGGTACCGTTCCCACATGTGGATCACTATTGGAATTTGGACGATCGGTATAAAATCGGCCGTCCACAATCGGTGTGTGTGCAATTAGCCTAACGCTGTATTATACATCTATCGACAAGCAGATTTTCGTTGCAGCTCGTAAGTCCTCTTTTCGACCATCTCTGTTCACATACCCATTAAAATACTGGGTCAACTGCGGAGAGTTTTCGTCCACATACGAGTGAAATGTCGATAAACAACTCATAACACGAATGCAAGCGTGTTATCGGTCTTTCAAGAAAAATTCTTCAAATAACTATAGACCAGTCGCTATCAGACCAGTCGCTATCAGTGATATCAAAAATCATAGAGAAAGTCGTGAACTAGCATATCCTCAAATATTTGATAGGCTTTAACGTTTTGAGCAATCATCAATATGGCTTTCGGAAACAAAGATCAACAGGCGACCTTCTATCATATGTCACACATATTTGGAATAACGCAATTGAGATACATGGAGAGTCAAGAGCTGTTGAGCTTGATAATTCTAAAGCTTTTGAGTGTGTGTGGCATGAGGGTTTGCTGGCCAAACTTCAATGTTATGGCCGTCGATGGAAATCTCTCGAAAACTTGCACCATCAACGCTGGTGTTCCCCAGGGATCCAAACTGTCTCCAACCCTCTTCCCTCTTTTCATTGTATATCAACAACTTATTGGGAAAAAACAAGAATCCAATATATCGCTTTGCTGGCGACAGCATACTTGTCTCGTCATTCCATTTGGATTCCAGGACATAGGCTGCAGATGCACACCTTCACTTGCAGCATATCTTAATGAGGATCTAGAGGTGATTCCGAATTGGGATGAAAGTAACCAGCTTTAATTCAATGCATCGAAAACCCAGGCATCGGTTTTCTAAATGTCTCCGAACCGGATATAATAATGTCAGGGCAGATAATTCCGCTTTGTGCTTCAATAAGTTTGTTGGGGGGTTGAAATGGACACCAATATGTTTTGGCACAATTTTGTCGCTGGAATTGCAAAGGTTGCTTCTCAAAAGCTTGGAACACTATTCCGAACCAGAAAACTGTACACATCTCATCAACGTTTGATACTTTGTTAATCTCAGATCAGACCTTCTTTGGAGTATTTTTCTCATATATGGAGCTCCGCCCATAGTTATCCGCCTGACTAGAGACCAGAATATCACTTGCAACTTTGATAGTCTAGAACATCGAAGAAATGTTGGAGATTTGTCTCTCTTCCATAGATACTTTTGATTTTTCCAGGAGTGGTACATATCAGAAATACGCAGCGGACTGTGGCTGCTCTTCGTTATGATGTTCAACTCAGTACATCTCGAATTCCACTGTTTAAGAATTCTGAGAGCGTCTCAAGGATTTTTCTGGAGTGCTTGTGTTTTGTCCTGTAAGAAATACTTTCAAGTAGATGAATCTCTGTTTCGAGTGATGAAAAACGGCCACCCCTCGGAAAACCAATGTGAAATCTGACTTTTGCTGCTGGAATCCAGCCAAGAATTGATAATTCTGGCCAGATGGCGGTAGTTGCATGGTATTTTTTTTTTGAAGGTTGCGCTTAACGGACCTTTTTCTCGAAGCCTCGATACTAAGGATGACGTGCCGACATCAATATCCATTTTCCACTCCCCACGTCGTGGGTGTAGTGATCATTGGAACCAAAAATCATGTGTTTTGAGTAAACGAAATGAACCAAACTTCTGTTCCTTAACCATAACCCGTTTGTTTAATTGAACTTATCAAAATCGACTATCGCAAGGGCAAAGTCGGTATTTGCCAACATTACGGTAGGAGATGAAAACCAACATAATCGTTGAAAATAATGATCTTCATTGTTCTCTTATAAAACACCCATTTTTGATGACATAATTCTGATGTCAAATAGTCGTAGTGTATTTTTGCGAAAAATAAAAAACAATTGATGATAACGATACATTCATCAAAAAACACCGGTATGTCCCATAAATATGTCGTTTCGTTACACAACAATGGTATATCACCTCTATCAGTTTTCGAATAAAAAATATATATGGCATAGTATAAAAGCTGAAACGATTGCCTAGTTCGTCGGAACTACATATTCCGTGGAATTTCATATATTTTAATATCGACCGTTTCATATCTTTGTACTCTCTGATAGGCGGGCGGTAAATGTCTACTTCTGTACAAAAATTATTAGATCGACAACTAGTCGTTAACTCCGAGTTTGCGATAAAATATATAGTTTTAATATCATACCAGATGAATAAGTTTTTCATTTGTATTTTTTTAAAGAGTTAACCATGTGCATGAAACCAACAGCATACATAATGGCGGTTGTATTTCAAAAATCAGAGTGGAACTAAACTCAAACTGAAAATAAAATAATCCATTGTTTTTCGGAGACTTGAAAGAAATGGACAAATCAGGCTACCAATTAGCAGCAAAGGCTCTCAAACTATTTTCCAACCATGTCAACTTTGACTTTCAACGACAATTTATTCATCTATAACTTCTACACAAAGA
This sequence comes from Leptinotarsa defecta, assembly GCA_015342085.1. Lineage (NCBI taxonomy): Eukaryota > Metazoa > Arthropoda > Insecta > Coleoptera > Chrysomelidae > Leptinotarsa > Leptinotarsa defecta. The sequence continues at coordinate 30,236 of WOGO01000088.1, forward strand.
GTTTTAAATAAATTATAGAAATAAAAATATAACTTACGAAGTATAAATCAAATTATTGAATTCACGTTTAATTACATACATGTAATATCTCAAAATAAGATCAAACCTAAAGATGTCAATCATACTTTTCAGTGTATCTGTTTGATAATTTGATAGTCTGATTTCTTTATAATTGAAACGTGGTCATTTAAAATCTTCAGTAGTTTACAGGAGCCATAAAATCACATACTTCAACCTTATTAGAGCTAGCCAGAGGCCATTATAGAATTTGGCAAATGTATTTCTCCCCTTACTCCAACCAACCGACTTTCTGATCACGTCTGATAACTACTTTTGTAACGCCGAAGTGTTTGGCCCGTGTTTAGTGGAATGGGCTGTAGAAGTAAAGTGTCTATTCCTGCTTTTTGAAGCATGAATCTCACCTAACGACTAAGGGTTTTATTTTCAATCTATTCCATATGACTTTTGATGTGTTTTGCTGATATCCATGTACTCCATTAGCAAAGATGCTAGGCATAGCTGTGGGCTCTCATGGAAATATGGCTAGGACAAGGACGGTTGGTAAAAATTTGGCGTTGCAGTTTTCATTAATTCCAATATTGAAATGATAATGCATGAACATGAAATTTTCACATTTGAACGTTCAATAAGTTAAATTTTGTATATCCGTTCTACAGTGGCCAATGCCAATAAAGTAACTAGTTTGCAGGATTTTAGGCCAGAATCATGACTATTTTGAAAAAAATCAAGAACTAGTTGTGAATTCCAGGTGCAGTAATATTTGGGTTTCGGAATTCTCAGTCAGAAAACACGTTTTAGAAAGCGTTCGATTTCTTTGTTGGGGTCTAAATTTTCATCAGTTATCAGTGATAAAGCTGCTTGGTGTGAATTTAAGGTGCGATAAATGTTTCTGGAAGAGTTGGAAGAATTGAGGATATCCTGATAAAAAACTAAGATATCCGTGAAAAGAATAGAAATATATGCTTTTCCAATATACCATGAAGGCATCACTATTTTCTGGTCCTGTATCCTTCAGCCACGAAATATATCTTTGGTATTATGGCTGTCCATTCAAGCAAATATATCAGTTTCTGGTTGTCCCAGGTATCTTGTAATATTACCAAAAATGTTTTGATCTGTGCCCAGTTAGTTTCGGCACGAAGTGAGGGGGATACTTGACAACTTACCAGTTTTCTTCAGATGGAATTTGAGAAACGAAAAGACCATAAATGTCTCTCACACCACTGAAAAATTTTTCTTGTTAAACAATATCATTCTTGGTGTCTAACACTGTCCATTTTGTTGAAACAAGCTAATGCCGTTGTATTGCCTGTTCGTTATAATTATTAAGCAGTCTGGCGACGCATTTCAAGCCAAAAAATATGGCTTGCAGCTCTAGATGATTGATGTGGTTAGAAAAGTTTTGTTGAGACCACTAGCTCTGAGCATTCTTACTGCCTGAAAAAGCTCCCCATTATCAGTACCAATTTCTAGATCATACTGATCTCTGTTGAGGTTATTTTTCGCAGTTGCTATTTGTCTCAGCCAGCACTTCGTTCTGGAAAGTAATGCTTGTGGGAGTAACGTGTGTGGATTTTGATGCAATACCCCAAACCATATTTAATTGCTGGACAAACGGCTATGAGCAAACCTAAAAACTGTGTAAATCAAACTATGGATATAATCCAACGCCATTCGTGGTATTAGCTAAGGGAGTAGTTGTTTTCTGATAGGCGTCAGTCCATTCAATCTACTGTGTAGGTATATTCGAGACTGGCTCAAATGTTTAAATTTCATTTCTTTAGATTTGTTTACTGCCAGTCTTTTAGCATAGCCCACAGACTAATAAGAAAGTTGTTCTTCCTTATTCAGAGGAATCGGGCAAATTCCGAATATGCAGTTGGTTAGTACCTCGTCCACTAGATGGAGTGACATTTTGTTGTTCGCTCCAACTTAGGAAGAGGAATGAAATACTCTGAAAGAATTCCG
>WOGO01000089.1:0-32211 GCA_015342085.1 Leptinotarsa defecta
AAACTCACGCACAGTTATCTGTTAAATCACACCGAAGAGCCAATGTGTGACATATGTGAAACAAAACTGAGTGTTGAGCACATTTTTACCGATTGTGGGAGAAATGATACATTCTAACAAATAAGTAGGAAACATTATTGTTCTCGTTCATCGTTAAAACCGCGTTCTTGAAATTCTTCGTCATGAGCAACACTTGTATAATGCTGTCATGTAGCAAGTGTTTCCTAAATTATCTAGTCCAAATCTTGAATCTGAATAAAAACAGAAATGTCGAATATACAACGGTTCAATTTCATTCTACATTCATTCATTTCCATCAACAATTTTTTGTTTCACTGAATACAAAGTTTGTACTGTGCGCCAATGAACTCGCACCAATATTTCACAAACGATTCAACCTGTTTTACAAGGAAGGAGTTTTTCTTCTTGTTGGAAGGGTAGGAAAGGAAGGAAAGGGTAAGAAAAATCTCTCAAATAACTACCTACTCTACGAACTACCTATTGTGTAGGTAGTTGGGAGAGATCATTGTTTCAAAATTCATTTCGAAATATTTATTTCCTTATAATTATATATCTCTCCTCGATAGTTCTCACTTTTGATCGAAGTAAGAGTTGGGGGCTGAAATAATGTTTATTAAATTTGATATTTCGACCAAAAGCTGATTTGTCTGGTTCATTCAGGTGTTCGTTTATTCGAACTTTCAAAGGTCTACAAGTTCTTCCAATGTATTAGGCTTCACAATCATTGCAATCAAGTTCATAGATTCCACTTTTTGACAACTTATTGATTTTATCTTTTGAGTTAACTAAATGTTTACTCAATTTATTTGAACTTTTGAAGGAAATTCATTTAATAATTTATTGCTAATTAGACTAGAGACTTTCTGGGAAATAATTTCATTCGAAAAAGGTAATGAAATATATGTAGAAGTTTCTTCAATAATGGGATAAGTGGGATTTCGTTCTCTTATGAATTATGTTCCTTATGAATTGAATTTGTGATGATATTAGGGTTATAGCCATTGTTGTAAGCAATCTGTTTGAGGATATTTAGCACAATATTATAATTTCTATGTATAAGTGGAATGCTGGATTGCAATGGAAGGCTGCCATTTTAATTTGGTGAAGATGATTAAGAAAATAAGGTATGACATGGTCAGTTTGTGTGGGCTTCCTGTAGATACTATATTCCAATCTATCTTATCAACTTATGGTCAAGTCTAAGAAATTTAATTTGTTGTCTGATTCAAACTCAAGTGTTAAATTTATATTGGAGTGAATTGAGTTGATTTTGTTCAAAAGAGTGTTCGCTGTGTCAGAGTTGCCTTTTATGAAAACAAGACAATCATCTACATACCTGAACCAATGTAAGATTTCACTGTTATCGTCATTCATTATATGGTTAACTTCTAAGTGATTCATGAACGAATCTGCTGAAAATGGAAATAGGTAACTGCCTATTGCTAAATCTTCAGGTTGTCTGTAGAATTTTTCGTTTAAGACGAAGAATTCTTGTGAGAGACAAAAATTGAGTAAGGTTGAAATTTGTGTTATGATGTCTTCATCCACAAGCTTTATTCTAAGTAAATCACTTACTGGAGGTACTGTTTCTGATTTGGGTACTGAAGTGAACTGATTGCTAACGTCAAAGGAGATCATAAGACAATTTTCAAGAGGTAAATTCAAGTTATTTAATTTAGTTACTAAATCTAAAGTGTTACTTACCGGAAATCTTGGCTTGCAGTTAGTTAGTTCTTTGATACGATTGTAAATGAAAGCTGTTATGGTTGAAACTGAAGTGTTAGTGAAACTTACTACTGCTCTGATGGGAATGTTGACTTTATGTATCTTAGGAAGTCCATATAAACGAGGTATGACTGGATTACTGGAGATTGATTTGTATGGAGCATTATATTCCTTGAAAAGGTCACTGTTTATTCTGATGTGTATTTTCGTTTTATTGATAAAACTATTAAAAGGATTTGAATTAAGAAGTTTGAAGTTATTCAGAAAGAAATTTTTCAACTTTATTTATGTAGTCAAGTTTGTTTAGAATTACTAGACAATTCCCTTTGTCAGCTTTTGAAAATATAAGGTTATGGTTTTTAATTTTGACTTTAATTTCATGTAATACTGAGTCGAAATGTTTTTCTTTATCACTGGACTTTTTTGATTCGATATAAATGATATGATATTTTCTTTTGAAAGTTTTTTTTAATTGGTTGTATACGTACATACCCAGCAGTTTGAAAGTTATGACTGAAATATTTTTTCCTCACCACTAAACTTCTATAATAAAACTTCGATAACGAAATTTCAGAAAAAAAAATTCTAGACAATTTTATAGTTATTCAGATATTCAATTTCGGAAATATGAAAACAAAAGATTTTTGCCATGACAGCTCGTTCAAGAGACTCTATTTTGATAACGTAACGACTTTTATGGAACAGAAAAAAAAAGGAATATAAAAGAGTTTATGTAGTTTCAACTAGCTTTATTCGTTATCAATAGTACAGAAAAATTCTGGGTTCGGGTAAGCAAGTTCAACAATAGGCACAAAAATATATTCAAGACAGAGGTATCACGTTTGAGCACCTTCTGAAAAGAAATTTGCCATTTACTGAATATGCGAATGACAAAATTGAAGTTTATTTAGTATTTCTTTTATGTTTCATCCCCACTTTGTGGGCAGTAATGACGTGTTGATAGTTTGCAATTGAAACGATTTCGTATCTGTAAAGAACAAACTTATCACTGATATGCACTTAATTTAAATCAAACTGTACTCCTCATTTTTTCACATGATTGAACTGCGCCGTTGTAGGCCGGTGACATACTTCGCGATTTCCGAGCTGTTTTTTCCAGCGCGGTTTCCGTGCGGAAATTGCTGAGTAAAAATCGCTACAGTGAGTACCTGACAGTGTCCGCGATTTCCGAGCGATTTCCTGGCAGTCCGGATTTCTGAATGGATGCGGAATATCCCCTTGTCGTCCTCTAGTATCATTCACGCCCTCAAAGCAACCACTATGATGTCTGCTGCTGCGATATTTCACCATCAAATGGTGGTATCCTTTTCGGCTTTGGAAGCAGAAGGCGCTCTTGTTGTACGAATGCCATCCTCCATGATTTATCTCTTTCCAGATTTTTGGCAAACCGGGGTCGCTTCAATCCCACGAACCAGGGTGATTTTCTACGATGCGAATTGAAGTTTTCCACTTCCATGCTCAAATCGCCACTGAAAAACCGCTCGGAGATAGACAATATGTCGGGTTCCTTTAGTTTACCGGGGTTCTCTCTCTACTTGTCTGCTGTAAAAAATCGTCTGTGTTAAAAATCGCAAACGCTGTCATGTTCCATTAAAATTCGAGGGTTGGAAAAAGCTGCTTTGAAATCGCGAAGTGTGTCACCGACCGTAGATACATGTTTATAATTAGCGAAACTGGCCAAATTTTCTGTCTGTATACGCAAAAAAACTTTTCGTTTTGATAATGATGGACAGTAATCTCAATAACGTTTCCATAATATGATTGGGACGAAAAGTTCCAATTTCCATTGTATGAACATTAATTAATCTGAATCATACTTACGTCTCCCAGAGTACATACAAATTGTGTTGGAAATGTCAAAATGTGTGGGCAGTGTCAAAATGTAAGTATAATAAATAAACCTGAGTTACATTTTATAGTTACATTGAACAGATCAAAAATATATAATCAAATAAACCCTGGAAGTTGTTCAAAAACGTAAAATGTCAAACATTGACTGAAAAATAAATGCTTGATGTACAATATAAGGTGTGTTACATTTCCAATAACCAACACCCCCACTCAATGCGGTTGAACTTCAAGATTCATTTTCTCCAGACATATATCATATTTTCGTCTGACTGAGGGTTTCAACAAAATATTAGCAGCCATGTCTTTCGTTCCAATATACTTTATATCTATGTATCCATCTTGTAGCTTTTGTCTGACAAAATGATGGCGAATATCAATGTGCTTAGATCTTGCATGGTAGATAACCATCGATGACTGCTAGAGTCATTGCATACTTGTTAGCACAATTTATCGCAAATGGCTTCTCAAGTGTTTCTGGGCAAAATTCCACTTTGAACTGCTTCAACCAGAGAGATCCTTGTGTAGCTGATGGCAGTGCCATATATTCGGCTTTGGTTGTCGATAACGCAACTGTCTTTGACAATTCCATGTATACGATCATCTATTATCAACGTCGCTTGCCCAATCAGCATCACAATATATCATTAATCTGTAATCAGAATCCCTTGTGTTGTTTCAAATTATCTAAAGGAACAATTCCTTCAGGTCAGTCTCAAATAACCTAAACTGTAGGTAAATGGACTGACACCTATCAGAGAACAACTACTCCCCTGGCTGATACTACGAGGGCGTTGGATTATAACCAACAGTATGCTCAGTCGTTTTGTGATCATTTGTGTTAACCAATTCAGTATGTATCTTTCCTTTCAGGTATCACAAAAAATGTTTACCCCTGTCCAATGAGCTTTGATGTAATTTTTGTTGAATTGACCAAATGTATTAACAGTATAAGTGATATACTACCAATGACTTCCTGATATGGTCTTTCAGTCATTTCTTCTTTTTCTTTTTCATTCTTCGGAGACATATTTTGTTTTGATTTTTTATTTGGATCCGCTGGATTCAGAGCAGAGTTTCCAGATCTAGATATATTTCAACTCCATCTCGATTTCTAGAACTTCTGAGTCCAATACAGGTCTTTGCTTTTCCCAAAACATCCATGTTGAATCTTCATTTTAAATATTCCTTTGAATTTTCCGTTGCATTTTTGTTTGCCAGAAATATGGGTCATTTATTGTTCGTTGCAGTTCGATGTCCCTCAAAGCAGAAATTAGTTTATTCTATTCCATTGACAACTTACTTGTTTCATGCCTTAAATAGCCTTTTTCAAGCAATGAATCCCTTCCAAGGAAGCTGCGTCCATTTGCTCCATATCCAGATTGATTTTGGTTGCTAGAGCTATCAAATACCTGACTGAAGAGAAATGAAAATTTCTATGTTTTTACCACTTTTAATTGTAACTAACGTTACTGCAGTTTCGTCCTATATGGACATTCTCAAACTAATACAATAAAGTTTATTTATATGGACATTCTCAAACTAATATAATTAAAGTTTATTTATTGAGATTGTCCATATAGGACGAAACTGCAGTAACGTTAGTTACAATTTAAAAGTGGTAAAAAACAGAAATTTTCACTTCTCTCTTCATTATGATCTCCTACCACATAGTAACGGCTACATCCATCAATTTATTCAAATATAAGAGGTTCATGAATGTATTTGAAGGTTAGAAGGCTACTTTTTTTTGCATTTAAGCAGAGATAGTTTTTGTCGCACCAATGTTTAACCTTCTTCAAATCATCTTCCATTTTTGATTTCAGAACTCAATATTAGACTCCTTCCACATCAGTGTCGTGTCATCAGCAAACATTGTGAACCGGTCCTGTATATTAATACTGGATAAGTCATTAATATATAATAGGAATAATACCGGCCAAGGACTGAACTTTGTGGAACGCCACTCCTGATATTTCGTCATTTGGAGTTGGAAGTGTTCTCTTTCTTTCTCACAAGTTGCTTCCTGGGTATCGCAGAGTATCGTATCGCGTCGCCTCAGAAAATTGTACCGTTTTGCTGAGTGTCATGAATGTCTGGTCATTGGGGCTGATTCTCGTTCTCACTGAATCATTAAATCTCTGTAGTGGTGCTTTGCTGTGAGCAAGAATTGAACGCGATCGCGATATACCATTGGAAAATCTCTTATGGATATTTTTGCCACATGAATTACACCCAATTATATAGAGCAGTCAAAATATGATGTCACATTTTCTCACAGTTAGGTTAGGTTGGGTCCAAAGTTGGGCACAAAGTATGTGCTCTGATGTTTCATCATTTTTACAAACAGAGGCGACACACTGTCTTCCAACAGTCCGAGTCTCTGCATATGATGATTAAAATGACAGTGACCTGTAAGAAGGCCTGTTAAGACATTGTAGTTCATCCCTACTGTAGTCCAACAACTGTTTGGTATCAAGCTTCGAAGAACGAATAAACGCCTTGGAGTGAGCCAATCTTGGAAGAATCTGCCAGAAGTCCATAAATGTTCTTGCCATCCAGGTGTTCAATCTTTGTTTGGCAAAGCCTAAAGCGATGCCAATGACAGGTTCTGGTCCGATGAAGCTGCTTGCAGCACCCTCCTTTGCAAGGGAGTCAGCAGGCCAGTATGGCCAAGAATCCAGACCAGAGACAATCTGTTAAGTCTTCATATCAAGGAGAGTTGTTTTTGGCAATTTGCTACCATTTTAGACGTTGCTCGGTAGAAGCCAAGAGTTTCCAACGCCTCTTGACTGTCCGAGAATATTTTTATTGACTTGTGTATGAGGTTGGATTCTTCAAATCTCCCCGCACATAATTCAATAGCGTAAATTTCCGCTTGAAATACAGTCGCATAAATTCCTAGGCAGGTTGATATCTCTATCCTGGGTCTGCGACTGAAAACACCTGCACCACAACCGGAAGGTGTTTCTGATCCATCTGTGAACCAACAACTATCTGCTTTTCTCACAGTTACTCACCAAAGTCAGCCACGTCCCATGTGCTATCGTGATACTCCGTGTTTGTGTCGTGCCAGTCCATTATGTTAATTAAGCAAATTTATGAGTGTCATTAAAAAAAGTGATGAATAAAAGGCCTTCTTTATTCACGCCGGTATCCAGGCCGGGGTGGTTCGGATAACCATGTAAAGGGGGCTGTATATGTGAAAAAAAACCAAAAGGTCTCCCAAGCAGGAGGCGACTCCATAAAAACCAAATTGTTTTTATCAATCAAGAATTGTTTTTATATTGAAAAAAAGTAGTTGGGAAAAAAAGTAGTTGGAAAAAAAAATGGGTGGCAGCATTGCTTCGAGCAAGACCGCTGCGCCCCCCGAAGAAGCTCCTGTTAACCAACAGGAGGAGCATTGGTCAAATGCGCCTGACGATAGGAAGCAACGGCCATCCAAAATAGCGAGAGAGAGAAAGTCAGCCATTTTGGACGCGCAGTTGTTATGTAACAGTCATTTGAGCGAGTTGATGTGAGTGTTTTTGTAAAAATGGACAAAATCGGGTATAGAGCTGTCATTAAATATTTGTTTTTGAAAGGCAATACGCATACGCAAATCAAAGATGAGATGGATTCTCTGTATAAGGACTCTGCACCAATATTTATCATAGTGAAATTTTGGGCAGCTAGATTTAAACGTGGCTGTAAGAGCTTGGGAGACGATGTACGTTCGGGACGTACATCAACTGCAACTATCGACGAAAAGATCGCCGAATTGAAGTGAGGGAGATACAAAAAATACAGTCCAAACAGTGGACTGCAAAGGGGGAACCGAGGCGGTAGCCATGGCGAAAATCCACGAATTACGGTTTGAACTGCTAGACCATCCGCCTCACTCACCAGATCTAGCCTCAAGTGACTCCTTTTTGTTACCTCATCTAGAAATTGCGCTTGGAGGACAGAGATTTTCGTCAAATGAGGAGGCAATCACCTTGGTGAACAATTATTTCGTAGAGAACAACGGCGAGTACTATTTGGAAGGGAGCATCGCTGGGAGAAGTTTTTAAAATTGTAAGGAGACTTTGTTGAAAAATAAAAAAAGTCTGAAAAATGTCTTGTGTCTTTGTTAGGCCGGAAACTTTTCAGATTACAGACTGAGCTTCAAAGCTTCTACAAAGCTTCTTTTCGTGCAGTTTCGCACAAATTAATTACTCTAATCTACTTTTTCCTTGAGTTCGTTGAAGAGTCAGATTCATTCAACTTCAGTAAATTCGGAATTTACCTGAAAATGATATTCCATATGTTATTTATTCCACATTAAATTGAATTGGATCTTTTAGAATTAGTGTCTTCAATATGTGATAGTGTGTTGAACTGGTTTATTTTATCACAAATGCTTATGAAAGATTTCTATAAGGTTTCAACGATATATGTAACTGTTAGGATTCTATCAGTTTCTTGAAAAGGAAAAAATACATTTTTTATGAATTTTGATTGATGCAACAAATTTTCCTTTTTTCAGTAATTCATATTACCTTATGTAACCCAAATACAGGCAAATTTACCTGCAGTACCTGCACTAAGGCATTCTAACTGCATAAAAGAACAAACAAGGAGATAAAACGTTCAATAAATTCATGGATGTAGCCGTTACTACGTGGTAGGAAATCATAATGAAGAAAAGATATGGCTTTTTCACCACGATAACACGCCAGCGCATTGATCGAATATTCTGCAGCAACTTTTGGCGAAACACTAGATTGTACAACTTCGCTAGCCTCCGTACAGTCCCGACATAGCTCCTTGCAACTTTTGGATGTTCCAAAATTGAAAATGACGCTCAAAGGGAAGCGGATCTACGACAAATGCGACGAGCAATCTGAAGGCCATTCCAATGCAGTCCAAGGGCTGTTTCAAGATGTAAAAGCACTGCTGAGAGTGTGGTTCAAACAAATAAGGACTACTTCCAAGAATGCGATGGGCCGGTTGACGAAGAATAGCACCAATGCGAGATATGAACTCAGGTGTAAATATAAACTGTATACACTACCAATCTGCAAAATCTCTTTTTTTTTTAAATGTTACATGAAGTCTGATATCTCCATTGTGATTCACGAGGAAGATTGATTTGTATCTCTAACAGAGCTTTGGTTATCTAGTTCTAGTACACTACAGATCAACTTAGGTTGCATCCTTCCAAACGGAAAGATTAACTTACCTCACTATGTTTATTAAGTACCAAATTCAACTCTGTGGTATTATTGGAAGTGAAAGCATTTGCTAGCTCATAATAAGGCTGGGATAACGGTTTCATGAATCTTGTTACCACCTGCGAGGCATATTTAGGTATCATCTGAATCTAAAATAAACGGAGGATCATTTTTAATGCAATTCTCAACATAATTTCATTTCGAACAGGCTTCAAGTAACATACTGTACCTTTCCTTGTAATAGTAGTGAGACCAAAATATATTTCTTGAAAGCCTCCAGCATAATATGAGACACTGCCTGTGAAGGAGTTGTTATTGCAACTTCAAAGAAATACAGGGCTCTATCATAGTTACGAACAGCTAAATATATCATTCCTCCATAATAATAATACAACAAAAAATACTTAGAATCGAAGTGAGGTCCATTCGGATTGTTAATCTGAAAGAAATAAATCAGTAAACTGAACATTTTGGTTTCCACAGCCCGTGTCTATAAATCATTTGCTGCTTTCCGGTTTCTTAGTAGTTTTTAGGGCTGACGTTTCGTCTGCAAGTACGGCAGATATTATCAAAGGCGAAACGGCAATGTGGTAGAACTGATTACTTCACTGCTATATGTACACTGGAAGTGGTGCATGCATGTTTGCATTTATAATGGTAAAGGAAGTCAGACGTCTGCTTCTTTTCATACCTGCAACCCATCAGTTGGTTGTTTGCTCAAGATATGACCACCTTACGTCAACATATTTTCAGTGGGATGGGAAACTCTGTGCGAAAAGAAGGACTGGCAGTCGACATACCTAAAGGCTACGGTATGTTAAGATCATCACTAATCATAACCGAGCCAAAATCTGTTTTCATAATTTTCCACCTGTCTCAGAGAAACCTGGACATAGCTTATTAATTAAAACTGTCAATTAAAATAATTAAAACTGTCTTAAACAGTCAACAACATCTCTAGGAATACACTCATCTGAAAACTGTAGTTGGAAAATACAAATTGATGGAATATATAAAAAAATTGCCCCTATGCATTACCATTTTAAGTAAGTATGTAATTTTATTCACTTCATGTCATTCAATCATTCAGTTACATGATTTGATTCCCCTGCGATGTGTCGTGACTGTTACAGACTGATATTGGTTTTATTATATAATATATAATAAAAAAAAAATACATAAAAGCTAAAATAGGTCGTTTGACTATATATTACTGTCTACCCTACTAGGTTTAAAACAGCAATTGGTGAATGATTGCTAGAGGGAGGTAATGAGAAGAGAGAGAGCATGTTATTCAGCTCAAATAATTTCAAAGATATCCTGTGATTGATCATAATGATTTCTGATGAAAATTTTCAGTTCCTTCTTTAATTTACAGTAGTTATTAATATTCTTTATATGGAGTGGCAGCTTATTGTATAATTTCAGCCAAAATAAGTTACAAATTTCTGGTTATGACTCAATCTACAGCGAGGTATTGTAATTGCTTGGTTGGAGGTCATTCGCATATTATATTTATGTGTAATGATGTTAGTGGGGTTACTACAAATCCATAATAAACATTGATAAGCGTATAATTTTCTGACTTTGAACAAAGCACTTTGTATGTGAATGTCAGAGAATCTTTGTACTAGAGGGCGATTTGATGCAATTTCGGTATTAACAGAATAACTAGTTGTAAAAAATTATTTAAAGAGCTGGGTATTCTAACTGTGATCCCTATCTGCATCTACCAACCACAACTATATGTTAAAATAAACTTGAATTCCATTAAGACACTGAATCAGAGAAATTATGACACCAGAAGTAATTTCTTTGAAATAACCTCACATGGATTAGCAGCAACGGGAATCTGAGTTTTCAATAAATTACCTGGAAATATTAAAAAAAACTCACCCTAGTATATTCCGAAACAACTGTATAACAGTTACTTCTAAATTAAGCCTTTTACACAATTAATGAATATTTCTCTGCAAGTTTACAGTCCAAATAAAATTTGACATTTTTTTTTATTTGTTTCATCTCAACAGTTTGTTGAAGTCAATCTCAAATGTTTTTTTAACGTGTCGTACTTGTTGGTTTTGTACCTTATACTTAAAGTTCCGATTTATTCATTTACTTATGTGTTATTTGTTTTATTGTACACTTGTTTTATATAATTACCTACATTTTACTTCTGCATCATACTTCATATGATCTGATGGAGAACCAATACTTTTACTTTATGTTGATGATACTATCGCGGGGAAGAACTGGAGAAATTTCTGTAATATTTGAATTGATGGAATAGAAGAACCCACTTCACCATGAAGGAGGTGAAAAAATAAATGGCTTTACTGAATGTACTAGTGGAAAAATGGGATAATGGCAGACTGGGATGTAAATTATTCAGAAAACCAACAGGGACAGAAAAGAGGAGTTGTTGAGACTTTGATAGAGAGTGTCATTTCATTTCCCCTCATGTGCTATATAACCCACTCAAGCAATAGTAAGAATACAAAGAATACCTTGTAGTTCCGGCTCTGTCTATCGGAACTGCGAAAAGAATAATCAAAATGGGCTTTACTGACCATAAGAAGACTTGAATGATCTCCCAGCAGATACTCACGTTGTCTCAGGCATTCATGGCTATATGAGTGAATTTAAATTTTTCTCAAAAAATATTCATTTATTCATCAGTTTCTATATGCCACTGTCAAAATTTCGAGTAATTTGTAGCACCTAATTCCATTATTCACACAAAATTGGATTCAAATTCCTTTATCCATTTTTTCAATAGCAGAAAATTGCCAAACAAGCAAAACACTTCCAACTTTTATGCCTCTCGTCAACAAACTAAACATGCTAAAGAGCTGAAACTGTGAATGTGTGTAGCCCTGAGGCCATAGAAGCCTATAAACAAAACTAATTTCAACCTTCCGGAAGAGACCATGGATACCGGCACTTCAGAAAATACATACATTCTCCCAATGATGCTAGTCCCATTATAATTGCAAACAAACCTTGACCACTTACAAGTCAAGATCACTTGGACCAGTGCCGCATCATCTTTGATAACGTCTGCCGCAGTTGCAGACGAAACGTCAGGCCTAAAAACTTCAAACCGTGGTTGCTAAGAAATCAGAAAACAGTGAAATATGGTTAGTTGTTCCATTTTGTTTAGAAATTATATCGTGATATGTAAAATACTACACAAAAACACCATAAGTACATACCTCTTGACATATTCCAGTTATATCAATATTTAGTATTTCTAAAGCTGGCTTGAAGCATTTTGATACCAGACAAAGCTGGCAGAGATCTGCATGTATTGATGTGAGTTGAGAATCGAATAATCGCAGCTTGGAAATTGCTTTTTTTAATAATAACACTCCTTGCAGTGGTTGTCTTTGATCTATTAAATAGTTTGTGAGAGAATGACATAACTCAGCAACTATAAAAAATAAATATTAAATTTGTAACAAAAAACTATCAGCACTTGTTTTATAACAGAAACTTTTCTGAACATTTGAATCTAAAATAATTCCAATACTACTCATAATCACAAAAGATGATCCACTATTACAGAAATAGCAAAATATAAAAAAAAAATAATTTCCACCCACCAACTGTAAAACTAAACTGAGGTTTTGCCTCCCAAATTTCCATCAGTACATCATATAGGCTTTTTTTAAATATATGAATCACTTTTATTTGCTTGAATTTGGGAATATTCCATTTTTCACATTATGGGTTAGATAAATATTATTTTACATCTTTTCCCCAAAGATTACAATCATCTAATGTACTTTAATGGATTTGAAAGAGATACATTCCTAACATGAGTTTTAATTTGAACATAATCAGCAACATAATAAATTTCTACATTTTTTAGCAGATGTACTTTTGTTATCATTTTTAATATCATTGCATTATCAAAAAGATATATCAACTATATCAGTATTTAAATTGTGAGCTCTAGCTTTTCTACAGTTTTTGCCTAATATAACATTTTGGTGGGTCACATTTATTTACGAGTGTAGTAATTTCAGTCACTTCTAAGAAGTATAAATAAAATTGGTCCAATAACTGATCCTTATGAAACTCCATTATGTACTCCTCTCTTTGAATTCTGAACATTATTATATTTGTTCTCTCTCTGGCTTGTGTTAAAGAAGCAAATAATGTCTCAGAGGACTATAGAAATATCAATTTGCAAAGTCAATTTGATAGGCTTAGATACGTTTCTACTAAGGATTCCCTAATATTCTGGAATCAAACTATTCAATAATGACATTTTACATGGATTTGGACAATATAGATCAATGATCACTATTTTGGGTGAACTGAGATATATAATATGTTGAATAATGAAAAAACTCTAATCGCCTCTCTACCCATTGTACTTTACTTTGATCAAAAAGACATTTGATGTATTGAATGATAAGTTACTGTTTGTTAAATTGAAAAAATTAATATAGATATCACATAAATATTTAAAACAAATACTAAAATTTAAACATCAAAAATACTGGCAACAGTAACACTTTCTTTTGGCCATACTTACATTTTTTATGTGTTCAATGTCATGTGGAGGATCCCTAAACATTAAAACGCCTATACAGGGTGTTTCTTAATGATATTAACTATGGTCCAAAACTGTTCCGTTATGGAAATACGAGCTTGATAAAGTTTTAATAACAAAATAGAAATTATTTAATTTTTCCAAAACCATTTCGGATTCTTTAGTGATATTTGGTAAGCAGTAACAGTTTATATTTTTTGAAAAATAATTTTCAACTTCAACACTGGCAAGGGTACGAGAACTGACTTCGATATTTTCAAGAAAACAATATGAGTTTATGAATTTTTCTCAAATAAAATTTAGTTTTGAACTCCTCAATTAATTTTGGATAAAAAATGTTCCAACTTTTTTCTCACATGTCGTTTTTGAGAAAAAAAATCAAACATTTTTATTGTCGGAGAAATTATTGAAAACATGTATTGTATTGAACTCGATCTTACTTAATTTTTTGAATTAGCAGGCAGTGACTGCTGCACATTTTTAAAAAAAAAAGAATTTTTTAATTCAACAGTGGCATCCATTGACTTTGATACTTTCTACTGGTTCTTTAAACATTTGTTCTCGAAAGGGTTTGTTTCTGTAACATGCCGTATTGAGCAAAAATATTAAATTCCTTGTATTGTCCAAAAATTATTGAACAACTGTATTGAACTAGATCTTGTTTTGTTAACGTTATTTTCACCCAAAAATGTATGTATAGTAGCCTGTCATTATTTTTTCATATAAGTAGAGATCCTTGAATATTCACATATCATTAAGGAACACCCTGAATGAAAAAAATAGTATTTTGAAGAAATTTTACCAAAACTGTTTCAACATGCATACTGCCATAGCCTCCAGTTATATAGCTAACAAATTAGTTAGATTTTTTCTAGAAATCTATTGAATGTCGGCACATTTTTCGAAATTAAGAATTATCCTGAGAACTTCGATTTTTAAATTTAAGACACTTCTCATATCTTCACCAATAAAATAGAGATGTCATGAGCAAATTTTTGAATTTAATCATTCTCATTGTATTTATTAACCATATCATTTTATAGATATAGATAAGTGACATCTTCGGGAGGCAACTAAAGTCGAGCATTCATCGCAACGTGGACCACATTACTGAGAATACCCAGCCTTTCCTCAACCTGCCTCTCAACATTCAGAAAGTGAAGACCGTCAGAGAAGCGCTCAAGGTACTTGTCTTCAAGAACATTTTAGAGGGAGTGACTTCGTCGAAAACAAACGAGAAGGTCGAAGCTTGAGAGCAAATTACGCTCTACACCACTTCCCGTTATCCTTATTTTGCATCTGAAGTTTTTTAAATACAGCAACTACCGTTCCACGAATATTATCAAAGCTTTTGATTTTGAATTCGACTTGAAGTTTGGTTCGACTTTGATATCGTTGGAAACACAGTCTCTCTCTCTCTCCAACAGAGAGACAATACAAGCTATTCACCGTCATTTACCATGAAGGCAAAAATGCCAACATTGGACACTACGTGACCGATGCCTTCCACGTCGGCTACAATTACTGGATTAGGTACGACGATTCTTCCGTCAAGACCGTGCAAAATGAAGACGTATTGAAATCCCAGGGAACGCGAATTCCTTATTTGCTGTTCTACAGGAAAAACGATATTTTCCTATCTTTCTCGTTTAAATTGTTATTGAATTAGATTTTTTTTTTGGTTTTAATGAATTATTTTATTCTTTCATTAGTGATAGGTATTGTTCAATTTTTAATGTTATATGTATTTCATTAATAAAATAATTATTGGCTATTTCAGATGCTTTTTTGAAAAAAATTTTGGATTTTTGGCTTTTTACTTCTTTATCATTGAAAAAAAATGTGGGAAACTTCCAAAGAATGGAAAAAAGAAAATGACTACAATAATTACTTTTATAAAAATATGTACGATACGATTTGGAAAAAGTTTTCCACTTTATTTTCAATGATAGAAACGTAGAAAGTCAATAATTTTTTTCCAAAAGAATATTTATAAATTCAATTAATTTCAGTTTGGAAAATAATTACCAACTATATACATATAATACAAGTGTAATTGTTCACTGTCTGTTCTTGGAAGATATTTGAGAAAAATATTTTATTGTATTATAGTCTTCATTAATGCAATAAAATTAGATACAATGATTTTTCGAATTTTTATCAATGCTTTTGTGCGCACTAATCCTAAAATCAACTCAGGTGCATTTTTCATTAATGTATTGTGGTAATCATAACTTAACATTTGGTGTTTCATTCATTTCAATCGATACATAAATGAATGATAATACTGACCAAATCATTTAGATGCAACTGTGATCAATGAAATCGTGGGGTACAGCATAAACGCCCCCTATTCTCAGTAAACCCATCTTATATCATTCAACAAGTGAGACTTTATCACCCATACACAAATTATCCTGTTGATATTCATAAATCAAAAGATTCTCTTTAAGCTGTTTTGATGAGAAGATTAAAAGTAGTTTCAGTTTATGATCTCAATGATTGAACTGCTTATTTATCAGTGTCGTGTTAAGTATTCCTTATAAGTCTTCAGCAATAAGTTTTTTAGATTTACTTAGGCTTGAATATGTTATGATGATTTTTTGATATCACTTTAAGTGCAGGAAAAAATTTCGATCTCTTCCATCATTTTTGACTAGCTCAATGGGCTCAAACTCAGTTTCAGAATTCTAGTCAACTCGTTCAGTATTGAACTCAAGCAAAATTCATTGACTGCCCCTCATCAGCTGCTTTAAATATGGAAATGCTTCACCACTAGCTTTCTCATGGTCAAGAAATAATCCAAAAATGGAGTTCAGACTTCTGTTGTGAGTAATCCAAACTCAAAAATTCACAACCTGACGAATATAAGCGGAAGTGTAATCAACCGTATAACGGTTAACGATTTCGGCTGTAAACTCTCAAGGAGATACATTATTTTGGCTTTCATATACGAGTGAGTACAGCTCCTTAAGAGTTCTTTCGCTTGCATTGAAAGTTTTACTCCATAAGTTATATGATATGACGTAAAAAAATTGATAAAAATCAATGATAAAAATATCGTTTATTTGCAAAGTACTCAAAATATGTGAATGTATCTCAAATTATTATCTAGAGTACCTCTTACAAAGATGAACGAGAATTGTTATCCAAATTTAAAAAATTCCAAAATGCATTGTAGACGCAAAACCCCCTCCCTTGTTAATTTTCAAACGCGATAAAATATCGGGGTTGAATAAAATTATTGATGTGGTTTTTACACTCTTTCGACATAACTTGAATAATAAAATTTTTGAAGTGACCTCAAAAGTGCAATATATTTATCGAAAAAGGAACTATGGTCATGATATGAACTCTTGTTTGACAAATGTTGTTGCGAATCAGGCCATGATAATCACCGAAAAGCATACATACCTGAGAGTAACGATAAGTAATTCAAGAGAGGATGATGGATAATTGGAAAACTTTTCAGAAATATTGATTCGCTAATTTTGCCGAATGAAACAAGTAAGAGAAAGCGAAAGTAATAGTGTCACCAAATTAAATTTTTGTCTCGTTAAATGAATAAGTTAGTTTACTACAAATTTTTCACTTATTCAAATAACTCAGTAATATGCTTTGCTATCCAACGAGTGTTTTTCAGAAATATCAATACCCACTTGGTGATGAAATAATTAACGTTTCATTTATATGCCTAAGCAAGACTTGCAGTCTTTTTGCTTTGATTTATTTTCGAACTTTCCCAACAAATGTCGAAGAAGTATTGGAATGTTCAATTTTCAGCAGATCTCAGTTCATATAGAAGGAAAATGAACTTTGAATCCAATGAAACTAGCCTTTAAAACTTCTTACTCACTTCAACAAATGTTGGGTAAATGAAATGTCGGGGATACATGGAATGAGATGTGAAGACTGTGCTGGGGATATATGGAATGAGATGTAAAGACTGTGCCAAAAATAATCGACCATACTAACCGAACAATTGAAACTTGTTTCAAAGAACACGCAGCACATATCCGATTTGAAAGACCATAGTAAAATTGTGAGCCGCTACGAGACGCCTGACAGATGTGAAACATCAATAATAATATTTTGTAACCCCTGTGATGAGTGTTGGGTACTGAAATATGTATAAAAAATATGCAAAATTGTGGCTTCAATATACTAGAAACTCAAGTATCTTAGCTAATTATTGCAATTTATTACCTACTGAAAACTTTAAATTATAAATATCAATAATAAATGTTTCAATATAAGTGGCACCATCATTAGAAAACTAGTTACTTAATACATTTTTTGATGTTCCTAATGATAACCAATAAGAAAAACAGTCTTCATGAGATTTATTTTTCAAACAAGTGTTTTACGGCATTATTTTTCATGAGAATGAAATTATAATGAATAATGATTTATCTAAAAATATTTTATGCTACGAAAATTGTGTGAATTTTAATTTACCAAGAGAGTAGATTTTACTTTTACTGACCCTTGAGATAAACCAAATATACGCGGGCTTAATGCGCAGATAATTGCACACTTTGATCATAAAAACAAAAATATAATGAACCAAATGATGCCTTGATAGTGTGTCATAGTGTGATTTTGCTTTCTTTGCAGGAGGCTGCTCACTTTCACTTTTTATATTATATCTGTCAGAATATTTTATTTTTCAATTATTTTGAAAATTATTTATTCAGTAAAAAACAGGTTATGTATAAGGACATCTGTATACACTATAGGTATCCGAGTTCAGTGTGGCGAGAGAAGGAGATAGCGTAACCCCAAACCAGTGGGAAGAGAATCGCACAGTCGTTTGCGCATGGCGACTTATCACCACGGCATGCGTCGCCACGCCAGCAATCGGGTTTCATATCAATACATTGAAACTCTCTGAAATTGTTGACATCGTTACATGACACAAGATTCTTGGATGCTTTCGAAAGTCTGGAAATAGTAAAATGTGGTATGAGAACTATGAACAATGACAAAGTCAAAGATCGCATTCTAAATAGCCCATTGTATTTTTTTTCATAAGTCACTCTGTTAAAATTTGCGGTAACTTTCACGAGAAAATTTCCCGCAAATTTCTTCCGGAAATAATTTGTGTGCATAGCACTCTGGTGAACTTTGCGGCAACTTTCACGAGAAAAGTGTATCGGAAAGTGAAAATGTACCCTGTTAGATATAAATATTGAGTTTCAGAGTTAGGAATTAGTTTCTTCATTTCCTGAAAACGCCAACTTGGTTGATGAAACTCGCGTCGAGAAGAGTATTGCATTTCTGGTGATTGGGAAAAGTGCTAGACAGGCGCGTTTACCAACTACGCCACCGAACTAGCCAAGAAGAACTACGATAGAATATATCTCCAATTCAATCTTCCGCGAGGAACGTGCGAAGGGGATAAAATTTATTAACTGTGATAAATTAAATAACTAAACTTCATTCGCACTAACATAGAGATATGATTTGAACATTATTCTGCTTGGTGACTCCAATAGGGTAATAAGACTTTAAACATTTGAGGAAGAGTTCCGAAGTAACTTCTTATTTCAAATGATTTTCTGCATGAAAGAGGTAGAGATCAGGTTATTGAGTCGGTCACCAATCCATTCACTTAGATAAAGTAGTTTATAAGTTCACTGGAATAATGTATGCTGTTGCATGCATGAAAATCAAGAAGTAGAGATCAGGTTATCCTGTCGGTCACCAATCCATTTACTTAGATAAAGTAGTTTATAAGGTCACTGGAATAATGTATGCAGTGGAACTTACGTTGATTGTGTGCATCAATGTATTCATTAAGTTAAGTGACAACGGTAATGATGATTTTTAGTCATGCTGACATTTTGAATATCCTTTGAAAAATTTGGGACCTACGATATGATATGAGAAAATTTTCAAGAATATTTATTTTTGGGGAATTTGAGTACGTTCGTCGCGAAATACAAGACTTTTTGGAAACAATGTTTGCTCACGGACAAATACAAAAAATAATAATTTATTTCTATTATAATCGTATGAAACTCATGAGATCTGTGGAGATCGTCTTGTGAATTTACTGTTTTGCTAAACAAATTTCATCAATACTAAACAAACCCGTATGCTTTATTAAGCATACGGGTTTGTTTAGTATTTGTTATTAAGACATACCGTACAATTCCAGAGCTACACAAATCAATTTTGATATTATTCGCTAGCACTTGAAGGAAAATTCCAAAATGAAATATCATTGGTCCTAAATTATAAATAGAAAAAATAAAAATAAGGCACATCAACATTTACTGAGGGTCTTGAGTTCATATTCTGACTTCACAACTTTTTATTCGACTTTTGAAAGGCTAATTTCAAAGTATATCTATGTATTTGTTTTGAAATTTTTGTAAGAAGTATCATTTAATTTTTTTTAATGGAACTATATTTTGAAAAAGAAACTAGTGGTTGACATTTATTTTCATATTTTCACATTTCCATTTTTCGTGGAAATGGATATCAATCATCTGATCGTCAACAAACCCCTCGAACCTCAATCAGAGACTACGTCAATATATTTCCCAATCATGTGATATTTGATAAGTAAAAGGTTCTCGCGAAATAAAATAAAAACCCTGTCCAATGTTTTAAGTTGTACCAGTCGCCATGTCTCTCGTAAGCGTGATAATTGCGTCTCTATTAGTTACTCTTATAGCAGCCAAGCCGTCTTTTACAGGGGACAACTGTACAATAACTGAGTTTTCTCAAGTCGAATCTGTTTCAGCGAAATGTACCAACATCATTGTGTCTAATCTGCAAGTTCCAGGTGGTGAAACGCTAGATTTTAAATTCAAGAAGCCAGGAGTTCATATTACTTTTGAAGGAAAAACCACGTTTGGGTACCAATTATGGAAAGGACCCCTTATCAGGATTCAGGGCGTAGGGATTACCGTTACAGGAGCACCTGGTGAGAATGAGAGTTTGATTAGTTTTCGATCTTGGTTGAGTTTTATTTCATTAGGGTGATACAAAATTTCATATAAGAAATTTTAGGTCAGTCAGACTTTTCCAGTTATACGAGGTCTGTTAAAAAATAATATGAATTTTAATTTTTCTCAAAAAATATTCATTTGTTCATCAATTTCTATTTTGTTCCCTTCAAAGTAGCTCCTCTCAGATATAATACACTTGTGCCAGCGTTTTTACCAATCCTCGAAGTAGTTCTGATATGCACATTCTGGTATGTCCTTGAGCTCTCTCAGCTATTTGGTTTGTTTTTATTTCCTTAACCGTCACAAAACGCCGTCCTTTCATGGGTCTCTTTATGAGGCATGATTGCATTGTTGTTTTTGGCCAAAAATCACGAAAAAGCAATGACAAGTGAGCAGGTGAATTTGTACTTTTTATTGACCTTACAACCATATGTGGCAAGAACTTCTGATGCACTACGCCACGGAAATCGAAGAAAACAATGAGCAAAATCTTGACATTTCATCGAACTTGGCGTGCTTTTTGAGCCTTGGCGCTCCTGGACTCTTCCATTGGGACGATTGGACTTTGGTTTTGATGTTATATCCATATACCCATGATTCGTCACCAATTAGGACCCTTTCAAGTAAACCTATATCGCCGTTGACGCCATTCAACAATTCCTGAGCGATCTTCATGCGAGGGTTTTTTTAGTCAAAATTCAGTATGTTTGGAACGAACCCCGCTGCCACACGCTTCATGTCCAAAATATTCGAAAAAATGCATGGCATGAGCCAACCGATATGCTGACATTCTCAGCAATAGTGAATTGACGATTCTCCATAACAATTTTCTTCATTTTCTCAACAGTTTCATTGGTTGTTAATGTGTTTCGGCGCCCAGGGCAAGCGTCGTCATTCACATCTTCTCGACCTTCTGTGAAAAATTTGTACCTCAGAGTACAATCACCCTATGCCACTGTCAACATTTGAAGTGACAATTTTACAAAATTCCCAACTTTTCGCTGTTTTTTCGACTTGGAAAAGTTAGGAAATTTCGGGCCAACAAGATAGAAAATAATAGTAGAAAACAATAAGCACAATATTATTAAAGTGTTGTTTCCTTTCATTTGTATTGAATATTCCTATACATGGTGGATATGGTGGAAGACCAAGGACCTTGGTCCAAAGTAGAATAATTCCCATTATTATTTTTATAATAACCAAAATTTATTTATGTTTGTGCATACCCTAACAGGCATCAGCATTCAGGCAATCTTTGGATAGCTAAGTAAGAAAATTAATATATTATAGTAGTAATTAATCTCTCGGCTTTCATTTTCTCGAAAGTTGGGACATTTTGCTGGTGGGGTTGGGAAAACTTGGATTCCCTCCCCCCTGGTTTTTCTGTTCGCTACGGCCCTGATCGAAATACAATATTTTCAAGAAGACGGTACCCCTCCTCATTATGCAACAGTGGGAAGGGTACATTTAGATGCTATATTCCCAATAAAATGGATTGAAAACAATGGACCAATAGCCTGGCCAGCTTGATTCGCAGACCTCACTTCTTCAGACTTTTTTGTCTGGTGATATATAAAGGATAAATAGGAACCATCTAATAGGACCATCTAAAATAAAAAATAATTCGAAAATTCAATATAGTTTGTCATGTAAAATTCATTTGTGTATTGGTTTTATTTTACCTTAAAAATTAATAATAAAATATATTGCTTTTCTGTTTGATTTTTGTCACTGATGATGCTATAAATTTTAAATAAAACGCCATGAAAATATCAAGTGTGATATACCACTGAATTTTGATTTTATCGCTTTTATATTTGTAATGAAAGGGAAAGGTCTGAATTTGGATGGTAGCCGTATTGTTTCATTGTTACACCGTTATAGTACATTTGGATACAACAAAATTTTTTTTTCCGTTTTTTATATTTTCTGAAATAACAATTCTATTCGTAAAAATCCAAAAACAGCATTTTCAGTTTTTCCTATATAACTCAAGATGGGCAAAAGCCTCTGAAAATTTTCTTTGACCATTGTACTGTTACATGATAGTTCCATTTTTTTTCTATTTAATCGTCTTCATATCTGTTACAGTTTAGAATATAACGATGTTATCACATCAGAAAAAACGATTTGTATATCCATGTCATTCTAATTTCCATAATAATTAAAACTTATCAATTCATAGGTTCTGTACTTGATGGACAAGGTGCTCTTTATTGGGAGGGCAAAAACGGAAAAAAGACTAAACCCAAATTTTTCAAAATAAAGGTTAAAAATGGATCAGTGTTCAAGGATATACACTTACTGAATTGCCCTGTTCATTGTGTTTCCGTAAGTATGTCCGACCACGTAACACTATCCGGATGGAACATCGATGTTTCTGCAGGAGACAAGGTAAGTAACATTTTCTGTAAGCACCTATGTAATCTTCGATTATGAATAAAATAGAATAGAGAATAGAATTTGAGAAGTCTACAAATATGATACAAATACAGAATTTTTATCAGACTAATCGTGAAATAGGTATAAAAATGTATAGGTAAAATACAAAGTGTACAGATTGAATATGTTTGAGAATAAAATAAAACTATATTTCTCAGGAACCTAAAAATTCATCAACAGAGTAAAACGCATTAGTTAAAAGATAATTCAATGAAGCTTTCTTCCATTCACTATAAGTTCCTAGATTTCTAAGAATTTTTTTTGTTATAGCAGATAACTCCTTGATAACCTACAGAGTCCTGCCGTAGAGTGGATGAAACGTATTTCATTATCTCTAAGTGTGTTACATTCATATGTATCATATTGTTTCTCAAAAACTGAATTCAATGTTTTTTATGTTCACGGATATTATGTAAATGTAGAGACAGGGTAAAATCGTCATTTAAATATCAATGAAGGGTTTCTCACATGAGTCTCTGTAATGTAAGCTAGCAAAGCACCGTATGATGTTTTGTACCATGAACAATTTTGTCACACATGCTGTGCCCCCCAAAAAGCCAGGCCATATGACAATATGGAGTGAACTCGTTCAAAGTAGGTCAGTTTGAGTACACACGTAGATACTGTTCCTCGCAATTGTTTTATCACAAATCACAAGATACTCAGTTTTGTGATTAATTTGGCCGAGTGAGCTTCCCAGAATAATTTTTGGTCGACTGTTGAACCTAGGTAATTAAATTGATTTACTTGTTTAGCAAATTTATGATTGATCTTCAATAGGGGGTGGGGAGAACGATCGTAAGTGATATTTTTTTATTCAAAAATCATAAAGACTATCTTTTCTATATTAACCCTTAATCCATTATTTGTACCCCCGTGAGAGAATTCTCCTGCGATTTTATTTCCAGTTGTTGTAGTCAGTTGGAGATTATTTTATGCTAGCATTTGACTTCTATCGACTGCATAGATTATAGTCTTTTGTTGTTTTCTTTGTTGAATATCACTCATAAATAAAATACAGAATAATGGGGCCAATATGGAACCCTGTGGTACTCCAGTTGAAATGGAAGCAGGTTGAGATTTCATTGAATATTTTTCTGTTACCGGTCAATTGGGGTAACATTGTCCGATTTTGAAATTTAAGTTGATAATTTCCACATAACCCATTTTTTGATATCCTATATGAAATTTGTACCTTTGGAAGGTGGTTTGTAGATGTGATTTATGTAGTAATTTTATTTTTATATCATTCCCCCTCTTAAATAAAAAATAAAATATTAGTGGGCTAGATCACACAGCGAAGTGGGATCACTTTGCCCAACATATCTTTTCTTTGTATAATAAAGCTATAAATAAAAGATGTTCAAATACACCTTCTTAGGGTTTTACAAGAGCCACAGTAAAGACAAAAGTTGCTCAAAAAACCGAATTTCATTCTCAAAATACAAAAAACAATAAAAATCTTGGACAAATAATGCTTGAAAGTTTTGCAAAATGGGAACAAAAAGGATGAATTATGAAAATAAAGAACAGTTCATTAAGAATAAGTGATAAAAAAAAGTCTATCGAGAACTATGTGCGAAAATATTTCTCCAAGTCGTCCTGCCCACCAGCCGAAATAGTAGTATGCCTACTTATTACTTTGTTTCCAGGGTCTTTCTTGGGATGCTGTGCGTCTCTGCAGCAGATTATATGGACATATTCACATTCCCTATTGCCTTTTCCAGGGTTTCTGTTGAATAATTATTATAGGCACGACGACCAAGTTTCGGTTTGTTAACTCTGGGCGTCACTCTGAAACAGAAAATAACTAGTTCAGTTGCGACAACTGTCGACAGAAGTGTTATGAACGGAATTTTATGGACAAAATAAGTCGTATTTTTTGGTTCAGTTTTGGATTTCAATGCTTTCTTTATCTGAAGGATGAGAAAGTAAAAAAAATGAAATTACAATGTAATGTTAAATAAAAGGTGGGCAAAGTGACCCCAATTTTCGTGTAAAACGTGTTGTGGCATTGCTCACTCGAATAACAATCAACAGGTTGGGTGCAGGAACGAAATTGCAAGTGGATTAAATATTTTATTACATTTACTAATAATAATAATAAGTGATGAAACTCACCTTGTTTTCGTAGAAGCTGTGTATATGTAATTTTGAAGAGGTCAAATTTTCATGGATAACACACGTTACAAATAAAACAGTTAATTAGTGATAGCACTTATCTGGAACGACCTACAAACTATAAAATATCTCGTTGTCATTGAGGAGGTATGTTTCATTGACAGCAGCACCTCAAAAGATCTTTCAACTATTTACTATGGAGGTGTGAAACTTTTTTTTCAAAACTGGGCAGAACTACCCCAGAGGACA
Organism: Leptinotarsa defecta; assembly: GCA_015342085.1. Taxonomy (NCBI): domain Eukaryota; kingdom Metazoa; phylum Arthropoda; class Insecta; order Coleoptera; family Chrysomelidae; genus Leptinotarsa; species Leptinotarsa defecta. The sequence continues at coordinate 25,149 of WOGO01000089.1, forward strand.
AAGTCACCCCAGTTGACGGTACATGAGACCGGGTTTGCAGTCCATATTATGATAATATTGTAATTTTGAGATTCGTTAACTGGGTTCATTTAGGTTTTCAAAATATTCTCGAGAAATATTTCAGACCTAGGAGTAAAAGAAGGAGTAAACGAGATTTATATACACATATACAGGATGTAACTAAATAAGTGTAAAACATTTAAGGAGGTGATTCCTCATCGAAAAAAAGATAGGATCTTTCATATAAAGAAATAAATTTCATTGGAGCATCCGTTGTTAAGATACAGCCCCTTAAAAGGGGTACATAACATTTGTATAACAATTTTTTTCACAAGCACTAAAAAAGTTACAATATTGAAATTAACCTGACGTTTTGTACTACCAAAAATACACTTAGCCAGAAATTTATTTGGTTTACCCCATGGTTGTGAGGGGTGGAAAACGTAACCCCTAAAATTTATTTTCAATATAACTTTTTGTCGTACCATGTTTACCATTAAAATTTATTTCCGATAGACTGTTTCATTTTAAACAAAAAAGTCTCTTGGGTTTTTTGCCCAAAATAAACCAGTTTGCAGCAATAAATTATTTTACGAACAACTACAGAGATACATCGTCATAAATGCCAACTGGATTTATTTTTATTTTGTAGTTAGTACCTGCATTAAATGATTAAAGGGTAATAAACAAAACTAATTTATTAATAACAAAACACACAACATGGTTTCACTTAGTTCTTCTCTGAGTTCACTTAGCAATTTTTATCAAGTACTCGTTTTGGTTTTTCACAATTTGTCTTGAATCTAGGACTGCCTGCCTGCCTTGTATCGTTACGAAACGACACAAGAATTCTGCTTTGTTGCTGTGAAACTTCCTCGCTAAACATTCAATTGAAATATCTTCACGACACTGTTTTTGCTCGAGTGTGAGCGAACGCGGCACCCATCTTGCACACAGCTTTCTCATGTGCAAATTTTGAGGTAATATATGATGTACCACACTTATTGAAATGCCTACTAAGTCTGCTAGCTGCTGTCGAGTTCCTAGCTGCTGTATTTATCATACAGGATTGAATTTCAATTTGGTGTATCTCTGAAGACACTAGAAATCAGTTAGTTAACTACGACAGATGATGCAGCAGAATAATAATAAATATAATATTTTTTATTGCAATACTATCAATAACTTCCCTATTCCTACTAATATTATAAATGCGAATGTAAGTTTGATTGGGTTTCATGCGAAAACTACTCAATCGATCATCATGAAATTTTGTACACATGTTCTTAGAGGTATTAGAAGTAACATAGGATACGTACTTTTTATTAAAAAGAAATATTTTTTATGTAAGATAAAAAAATTGAAAATTATTTATTTTTGTTACAGTAAAATATATTTTAACATTTGTTGTTGCAATTCAATAAAGCATATTTTAAATTTTGGAAACTCCATCGTATGTAATAATTTTTAAAAATTGATAATCCCAGCCAAGCATTAAACTATAGTTTTTATATTGATTCATTTCTATTGTACTGACACTTATTTAATGTCATAAATGTGAGTGAATCTGCGTGTTAAAGCTAGTATTGTATAAATGTCAACGATCAATAACATATAAGAAGAGTTTACATGCAAATTTAGCAAATTATACCTCTTGAAGAATGGGGTTGGAAAAAAGATGAATACTTGGAATCAGTCAAAATGATGCAAATTTCTAAAAATTGTTTTAGAAACATATATTCTTTAAGTAAATAATCAAAATAACAGATATATATGATTTCTTTCAGAAGCTTTAGTTCCATCATTATTATATTCATCGAATACATTATTTTTTCGAACAAACCTACATGGTGAAGTATATTTCAATTTGCTGAATAATCAAGTTATGCCAAGTGTTTACAATGCCTTCTAGTTAGATCCTCTATTGGGTCTATTAGATCCTCTATTGAGTCGATGGAATGGAGTAAGAGGTTCCTTAGAACTTCAGATTCAACTAGACTTTTTTCTATGGCGATGGTTGAAGTCAAAAGTGCACTGTACACAGCCAACTACTTTAGATAGTTTACAGAAAGAAATTACCAGATATAGGCTACTAACACCTGATATTCTTCAGAATGTAGGATAGAAAACATAAGCTCGTTCATACTATTGTATGCGTTGTAGGTGCTCATTTCAAACATTTGACAAAGTAAATTTATCTGTTTTGTTTCACTTTTGTAGTTGTAATATACCGTTAAAAATTATTAATTTTTGTCACATTGCTTATCTTTGTAATGTCAAAAATGTGGGTGTTATGGGGGTTTTGGCTGACAAGGAATAATTTTTACGTAGAAATGTGTTCGCTGAAAAATGAAGTGGACGCGTTTCACGATTTTTTTACAGTATTGATATCAAATGACTTATTTAGGGTGGCTCATTTTAACCGGAATGCATTGTGAATGATGTGAATAATATTCAAAAATTGAAAAAACTTGAGAAACTGCTCTGTGATTGTAAAATTCTTTTTTTTTCAAAAACAAAGAAAAAAAACGAGTTCTCAATTTTACTAATGAGTCCCTAGACGGATCCCATGATTTAAACTATTGGTTAATTCGAAACGTTAGTGCGTTTCTAATTATTAAAGTAATCTTTCGGTAGTTTTTTGTTGAGTTGCCAAAACTAAAAAAAACTCAAGAGAAGAAATATTTCCATTTTGAATGATTTATGTAAGGAAGACCAAGAGACTCTAAAATAATCACAAAAACATTTGACTAGGCCAAGATCATAAAATGTAATTGCAAGAACCAAGTGAAGCAGAATTGAAATAGTAGGAAATTGGTGTTCTGTAATTAACCTCGAAAATTCTTTCACAAGTTTATGTGATATTATCTCAGATATTATACTTTTTTTTTTGTAGATTGATGACTTATCTATCGATCCAATTACTAGAGATTATAATTACATAGCAATGTCTACGTTTGATCACTCTGATATAAATCAATACAAAAACTATGAATGTAGATTTGATTGGGTAAAGTCATTCAATGTACTACAACAAATTATGAGAATTATAACGGTGAATGCCTAATAAATTTTGTTGTATTCAGTAAAACGTTTCAAATCCATGAACATGATCATCTATAATAAGGGTAAAAATGAGTTTTCAATATGCTGAGAAAAAAACATATGGTTCACATCTAAATTAATTACGTAAATTAGGAAAAAGTAAGGCCTGATTTACATAATTTTAACTGGTCAACTTTTTATGAAATTGCGAAGGATCCATAGAGTAACAATGTAGGTACTTTTCACTGATAACCTGAAATATATTATAAAAAAAATTATTGATCAAATAGAAAAAAATGAAGTTCTCAGAAAGTGTTGGATGACTCCAGGTTTACTTTGAGAAGTAAATCATGGACCTGATTTATATATAATATCCTAAACTAATTAATCCACATGATTTAAGAAAAGAATATAAAAATCATCATACTATCCCGAAATAAAACCACAAAAAATGGAAAGGGATATATTTTTAGGGACAAAATTTGGACTAGTAGACTGTAATCGAATGGAGCTCGTAGCGTAATAAGTGTATAAAGATAAATAGACAGAAATCTTAACTGGACGATTTCAAGAGACTGTCATTTTTGACGCATTGCATTTGCTGATGTCACATGATTCTTGGACCCAATGATCACTTAGTTCACAGTGTGGGGAGTGGTTATTGTTTGATGATGTTAAACGAGGCTCGAAAGCGCAACCTTCAAGGCTTGAAATAATAATAATAATAAGTTTATTCAGCTCTAAAGCTATTGAATACAACTGTCAAATAACATACCACCCTGAATCTGATAAAAATGTGAAGAATAAATATTGTAATGAATGTGTAACTCAAAAAACAATGTTATTGTTTACACTTTTTTTTTAATTTTACCAAATTTTCACTTTTTTATTTCTACTGGCTACTTACAGAACATCAGAGAATAATTAAGTTTGCCCAAAACTTATATTATATGTTATGTTATATCTTTTTAATTAGATATCACTTGAATACCTCCAATTATATGAATGGCTGTTACTTGAGAATTGTATTTCATCTGAGATATTCAGGAAGCATATACTTATGAATTCATATATGAATATCTTCATTAAATAACTCTCAGGGCACTATACTGTAATCTGTGTGAAATATGCATCTTATTTATTGAGAACAAAATTATTGCACAATATTTAAAATGAGGCTCTATGATGGATATAAAAATATTGAATTTTGTTTCATTTGTCGTTTTTCCTATTCCTGATAAACGTATAATTTTTCTGGGATTTTTTTTTGAAATATGTTACATGTTCATTGAAATTTAGTGACTTATATAAAAATCCACCTATCTACAATTTAATTTTTCATTAGAGAGAGGTCTGAAATTCTGTATTGTCAAATAAAGTTTGAAATGAGCTTGATGCCATTAAATAAATGAATAACTGAATAATATGATTGGACTATTTCTATTAGTTGTGGTTAGAAACTCATTGATTATTTATCTACTACTTGAACTAAATGTATTTTTGCTTCATTTCAGAACCGCCCAGGCCAATTAATACTACTGCATCACCTACGACTACAACACATTCTTCTATCCCCACATCGACAAGTACTCTACCTCCCACTCCACCTAATGCAACTACACCGATCCCTACAAACTCTACCACCGTTGTTCCAAGTACCAGTTCTATTACTCCCTCCACGACGCCTGCATCAACTACAGCACCAACATCTTCACCTACTACCACTGTTAAACCACCTGCTTCTACCACGGTTAAGCCTGAGCAGGAAAGAAGGTAAAGACTGTAATATTTGAAACTAATGTAAAGAAACAAGCCCAGATATCGAATAGAATTATTCTGGTTTCAATTTACCGACGTTCAATAGAGGTATAGCTTATAGATGCCCTTATATGGGAAGGTTGCTGCGGTCATTAAGATGGAAATTTCGAATATCCGATAATCTCAATATTAGTCAACTTAGTGAAATCTCTTCAGTATGCTATTATGGCATTCCGGTCTGGATATTCAGTTGTTGCGAATAATCCCAGTCACCCAATAGGCATATTTTTTGTCTTAATATATTCATATTGCGACTTTCTGAAGTACTTAGTAACAGTGCAGTCTAATCAGAACGATCCAGCAAAAGTACAAACCAATCAGGAGTGAGCATTTGTATGGACACTCCACCATTAGCCCCACTACCACCCCTATCATCTCGCCCACCCCTATCATCACCCCCATCCCTATCATCACCCCCACCGCCCTCTGAAATTATAAATATGAGCGAACATGTAGTTCGTCAGTGGTTTCTGAGGCTTTAAGATATAATCTTCGTCCTTGCAGTCAATGCACATTCTTCTGATGATTTCTGCCGCAGTAGCAGACACAATGTTTGGTACTCAGGTTCCATTCGACCATAGCCTACCAACCAGATACTATTCTTTTCAGTAACTTCCTGAATTCTTTTAATCAGTAGGGGGTTGTTTGTATCAATTCAGACCATCATAGAGAACTGAATTATGGAATGTTTTTTTTTTGTAACCCTTGGTATAAAAAATTTTATGTTATGCTATTTATTTATTTATTATAATACATCTATGCATTTATTTATTTATTATAAATACATCCAACAGGATAAGGCCCATTTGAAGGAATATACATCATTAGATCAGTTAACTATTTCTAGATAAATGGAAGTATGAGTGAACATTTTGATATTCAGTTAGGAACTAATCTATACAAACTATTGTATATAATATATAATATAATATTTATTAATTTCTTTAGGACATCGTAATATACATACATTATTTTAAAAATATATAAATAAATAACAAAAATAATGATATGATAGAGAGAAAAAAAAATAAAAACCATTTTTCAATGATTCCAAAATGGTTTCAACATGAGGATATACATAATAAATATATTACCAAACAGAAAAAGAATATAAAGGATGATATTTTATATAGTTCATGAGTTTTTTTTTGAATTGGAAAACATTTATTGAATCTTTCAATGAAAGTGGGAGTTTGTTATACTCATTCAAACTTTTATAAAAGAAAGACTTCATCGTACTAGTCAAATGAGTTCAAGGAAAGTGGAATTTTTGGGAGCTACTTGCTCTTGTTAAGTGATTATGGATTTGAGATCAAAATATACAGAATTCTTCAAAATAAGTTGGAAGCAAGTTATGTGTTAGTTTGAAAATGAATATCATTGCTAACTTGTACAGTCTCTGGGAAACAGACAGTCACTGCAATGTACTTAACATGTTTGATATACTAGAATAGATACCTATTCACTTGTAACTTTGGGTTATCTCTCATAAATCTTCCTATTCAATGGTAAGACTAAGTTGCTAAGCACATACTATGAATCATCTTTGTTGGTGACGTTCACGAGGCAGAACACCAATTATTGGAAGTTGGTTTACCCCTGCATTATTGAGGCTCGGCGGAGCTATGAATGTTTTGACATAGTATTAAGATACATGGGCCTTTATTGATTTTGAATTTACGAGTTCATGAACCTCTTTATGTCATTTTAATTTATAAATTGTTACGTCTTGCCTTCATTTCATCAACTTGTACTTAGGGAGCATAGCGTCGGGTGCCAGTACTCAAATCTAGCGTCCACCCTTGATTCCGATTTACACCGCACATATAAAGGGTATTATGAAGATGGCCAATTTGATTCGGCTTTGGCTTCGAATATATTAGTTTCAACCTAACACAGGGTAACTTGACATTATTTGAATTAAAAATACATTTTTCGGCAACCGTCCGGGAAGTATCAACTTCCCGTGTTAGGTGGGGGATTTCCCATTAGGGAAAGTACTTCCCGGACTAGGCCGGGAAAAATCACATCGTAGTTGTCAATGTGAATATGAAAATCTTAGTAGGTATGGGTTTGATAAATGCAGTTGATAATTTTAATTTTTAAAAGTTTGCATGATTTTTGTTCGCAATTATCGTAATAAACTATGGAAAGCAGCAGCGACGGTGAGTTTGAAAATGTGATTTACGAAATTGCCAAT
>WOGO01000090.1:7746-32201 GCA_015342085.1 Leptinotarsa defecta
AATGATTTTTTCAACTATATGAAGCCATGTCACAGTGTACTATTTGCTGACGATACATCCTTGATATACCCTTCTATGAATTATTCAGCTCTTGTTGATAAGTCTATGGAAATACAATACAGTGTCAACAAACTCATGATGAATAAGGAAAAATTACAAAACATGATTGTTTCTATGGCTCTGCCATTACCTGAATTCCAGTGTGTCAAATTATTTGGTTTTACTCTGGACAATAGGCTAAATTGGTCAAGCCACATTTCAATTTTGAAAAGTAAGCTATCGAGTGCCTTATTTTTATTCAGACAGCTGAAACCAATAACATATTTCACTACGTTGAAAATAGTATTTTGCTTGTACAGTCTCACATTTCTTACGGTATTCTACTTTGGGGAAATTCTAGTGATGCCCAATGCATTTTTATATTACAGAAAAAAGCTCCGAGAATTCTTGGTGGATTCGGTTTTAGGGATTCTTGCCGTGAATCGTTCATCACTCATGGAATTATATTGGTGCCTTCTTTGTATGTTTACTCAAGCCTATTAGATATTCACACAAGGCCCTCTTGTTTCTCAAGCAATCCAGTTTACACAATCGTAATACATGTAACAGCAATTTTATTAGACCTCAACGTTTCAGGCTGATAAAATCACAAAAAAACTTCTATGATTTTAAATTGTATAATGCACTTCATGCCAATATTGAAAATATGAATATGTTTTGTTTTAAAAAAGTTTTTATTCTACTTCAGAATATTTAGCTATTCGGCGCTTCATGCTCAAAGCACAGTAGAATAATACAACCAGTAGGCTCTCTCACCACGTGATCCGCCCGAGTTGCCAGGGACTTTCAACCGCTCGCAGGATGAGATTCTCATCCAACGCGTTCAGTGCTGTAGTACCAGAGGATTCAACGGTTCCACGGGTATCGGATTAGTAATAATAAACGGTCGGAAATTAATATTGTGTTTAGTTTATTCGTTTTTGTTATTATTGTTTCTAGTTTTTGTAGTTGGTTATAAGTAACTTACCAACAAAATCTTCTATAACATCGTTTTTATATGAGCGCACGCCTATGGTAAAAGTGCTCCGCACTTCGTTTCGAGGTCACCGAGAACTTTGTGAATTTATGAATGAAAGTAGTGGGAGAGGACTTACTAGTTGATTTTTACTATGCCCAAAGCTCATGCCACATCATTGGATATTATGCACGGGCGATTTGAGGGCATGATCATCTCACGTGGAGGTGATGTGAACTGGCCACCGAGATCGTGCGATTTGACCCCGTTAGACTTCTTCTTGTGGTATTTTTTGAATCACAGGTGTATGCAAATGAGCTACAAATCACAGCGGTTCTCAAAGCCAACATTACCTATGTCATTGGTCAAATTCAGCCTGATTTATGCGCCAGAGTTATGTAAAATTTGACGTTTCGGATGCGCTCCCAAAGAAGTCGTGGCGGACATTCCAACGATGTTATATTCCACACATAATGACATTAATAGGTATTTTAAACGAATAAAAAATGTTGATATCTCACACACACTTTGTTTTATAAAGGTAGAAAGCGCTCAAATACTGAAAGTACTTCGAACAAAACTCAGTAAAGTAATAGCTATAGCCGGTCTTTCAACTAACTTGAACAATTCCACGTGATCACAAATATGAAATCAACAATCCAAATTGTTAATATTTCAAATACATTTATTTTTCTGTAGCAGAAAGATCATCACTTAACTTGATGCGACCTTTACACGAATTTACAATTTCCTCAAGTAGTAGAAAATTATTATTCTGAACCCATTACTATTTTCTATTTTTTGAAATGCCAAACGTTCCCTGCCGAAGTAAATATGTCACCAGATAAATCGGAGCATCAGTCCATCAAAATGTAACGATGCGATATTTAACGAGCATGCCTATTTCTATCTTGGTTCAACGAGTAACAACAGTATCGGGCCTATTGGACATTTCCAAGTCGGCGTTTGTAAATGTATATCGCGTTCGACACCTGATATTAACGATTTCAAATCCGCGACAAACTCGGTTAATAGCAGTAAATCATCGTCTTTTAGAAAATCTTTCGTGAATTTTCCGTCAGTGCTGTTTATTCGGCAATCCACGTGCCGCAATCGCATTTCTCATCCAACCCAAACAAAGGAGAGCTCTTTCCACAGCCATTCATATCGATTTTCTGTGATATACTGCTTCATAAAAAAACTTGTTGATCTCACGTCACTCTTGAATTCGCTTTGATATCTGCTTGAGATTGATTTCTAAAATATGTGCGCCATTTAAAAACATCAATGAGCCCTTCGATTGAATTAAAACAAGATTGATATTTGAGCTATGAATAAGTGAGTAACATATTCCTATAACCGAATTGTTTGGACTAATATTGGAGTGTGTAGTGAGTGTTACTAGCATTGTGATACTGTTACTATTGTTATGAATAACAGAAAAGGGATACAGCAGATACCAATGTGATATCTGAAAAAGTTTTTAATATGGAAATTCCTGATGAGCCGCTGAACCTTACTTTGAAAAAAATGCCAGTAGCGATTGTAGCACCGTTTTCCATCATAGATAATAATCAAAATATTAAATGGACGAACTTCAACGAAACCAATACAGTGAATCCTATCATAAATGAAGATCTACCCGAAGATTTGTCGCTGAAGAAAAACACCGACCAAGGTTTGGATCTCACAAAAAATACAAATCACACGGAACAGCTGAGAAAATATTTGTGCAAAAACGAAGAAACACGTAGATCCTACGACAAAAATACATTCAACGATTCAATTAATAATAAACTTCCTGAGGAGAATTCCCAATTTTTCTTCAACAACTTGAATAATAAGTTACTATCCATGTGGTATTTAAATTCTATTTCCATTATGAATAAGGATAATCCATATTTGACCACGTCCACTTCCCGAACAAAATCAAATTGCAGTCCTAGTTCAAACAAAATTTTGAACAATTTGTTAGATAAAAAGTGTTACAGTTCATGTAAATTTCCTACTGGATTTGACGCACTGATCAAAAATGAGATGGAACACCCCAACGAAGAGGAAGGACGCCAAATTAATCGGTAATAACCTCACCACATACCCTTCTTGTTTTCAAACTATTTTTTTCGCGCCAAAATCCAAGATTGGAGTAAGATTTTGAAAATTTTGTTACAACTAATTTTTACAATTCTGACTTACCTAATTTTTTTCAGTAAGATGAGATGTAACGACATGTTATTCTGCTTTGGGATTATGTCTTGTTAGATGTTTATAAAAAATAGTTAACATGTAAAAGTTATTGATGAAGGTGTCTCCTAATAGTCCATTGATGTTCAGATATATTTTTCAAAAATAATGTCAAACTCTTCAGTGTTACTCTTTTTTAAATGTTCTTCCATTGAACGTTTCGTGTCAACACAACCATCACAAACTTATTTTTTCAAGTACGGACCTATTTCTTTCATTGCAAGTATTGATAGAGCGATAAAATCACTATTTAGTGGTATATCACACTTGTTATTATCAAAGTATTTCATTTAAATTAACTAGCATCATCACCGACAACAATTTTCAATTACGGTCTTGTCGTTAGTTCTTTTATAAATTGTTTTGATTTCTTCAAAACATATTCTATTGGCATACCTCGGACATTACCCAACGAACATTCGTATTTTTCCTTTTTGGAAATTTTTGTATTACAGTAACATTTGTTTCGATTTTTATACGGAATATTTTTATAATTCTCAATCCTGGAAGTAACAACGAAAATATTAGTTTTTGGTTAAATTACAATTGTGTAATTTGTTTGGTACAATTAAGCAGCATCTCACTTCATTCACCATTTTTTGACTCGTAGGCTTTACTTGGTTTCTTTAGCAGGAAAAATATTGTTGATATCTGTTAAGAACTGTCATATGTTTATGCACTTGGTTACAAATTAGAGATGTATTCAAATGACGAAAGGACTGATGCAATGCTATTTACTTATGCAAAAACAAATAGAAATAATCTTTTGGCAAGAAATATGTATGGTGAGCTATACCCCAATCGTCGTATTCCAAACATTACAATGTTTAGATAATTAGAAATAAATTTGAGAGACTGTAATGTATTTGATAGAAATACAACTAGAAAATTTGTTGTTACTGGACATGTGAGGATCCAAATAAATTTTTTGGGTAAATCATTATTATATCTCAAAGATTAACAAAGCAAAAAATACTTTTTTTTCAATTAAGGATTGATCGCTCACAAAAATATTTTTAATCAAGATTGTTCTTTCTGATAAATTGCCTGCGAACTAGGAATTTCTGTGAAATTAAAAAAAAAAGTGTACGATTTGCGAAGTAGTTGAGATGTAGAAATTGGAAGTTGGACATAATCGTAAAAAATAATATGGACGGACGATTCAAAATTCACCAACAATGGCTGATTTAACAGAAACGTCTACATTATAGGAGGAATAATTCAAATTAACATATATATAGAGGAACCAATGTCCAGGAAAGGTTCGGAATGAATGTTTGGTTGGGAATTTTGGCCACAAGGTCTTTTCTTTTACGATGTATCTAAATGTTTTATCCAACGAGTTTGATGACTATTACATGAATTGCCACTGAACAACCGACAAAAAGTACAATATTTTCAAGAAGACGGTGCCTCTCCCTACAGTCCAGCAATAGTAAGGGAACATTAAGATGCAACATTCCCAACAAAATGGATTAGAAACGATGGAGTTATTGCCTGGCCAGCTCGATCCCCAGACCTTACCTAACGACAAGACCGTAAATGAAAATTGTTGTCACCGATGATATTAGTTATTTTAAATAAAACGATATACAAATACCAAGTGTAATATACCACTGAATTACGATTTTATCGATTTATTAGTATTTGTAACAAAAGATAAGTTCGAATTCAAAAAAATTGCTGATCATGGCCGTGTTGGCCCGAAACGTTTTATCAAAAATGTTGTTTTATCAAAAACAACATTTTTTAGTTTTCTCTATATAACTCGAGAAGGATGAGAGTTCATGTGAATTTTCATTGACCAAAGTACTGTTCTCCATGATAGTAACCTTGCTTTCCATGTAATCGTCTGCATATCTGTTATGGTTACCAGCAATGTAACCACATGATGAAAGAAACGGCCTATACATCAGAACTAGTGCACTTTTACAAAGCGAATTATTACAATATGTTGATAATGCTTATTACCATTTTCAGGGAAGCTACAATAATATTTATGCAAAATACAAGTAAAAATATTTAAAAAAAATAAGGGCTGTGTCACTAGTGTTGTGTAAGTTATGTAAATAAAAACATGTCAAAGGAAATGAAGGTGTAACCTTACGGTAAAATTTGTTGAAGTGAAATACTAGACACAAAATGTTCATGAAGTAATTCAAAATGTGTTGGAATCATTTGAAAATATTCAAAAATAACCAATAGGTGGAAAGTACATGTGACCTTGAAAATGAGGCTGAAATGTGACATATGAACTATGGCACAGAATCTAGAATTTTGTGTTTGTCAAGAATAAGAAATGTTCCCAACATGGTACAACTGTGCTGAGAGAAATCTACCCCGAGAGAGTTCAATGAAAAAACACTACTATCAACTGCAATGCAGTATACATTGATTGTCACTAAACAGGGAAAAGAATATTCTGATTGATTTGGCCGTTACTTGATGAAGATCCATAGTAATTTCAAAAACTACACCTCAAGATTACACAAAGTTTATTTGAAAAATATATCACATAACAACATGTTCAGCTAGCACAGTAGCTTTCTCAACTGAAATGAATACGATATATTTTTCAAATAAAGTTTGTGGAGATCAAATCATGGGGTGTAGCTTTTGAAAAAACAAAAAGAATTGTTTTATATAACAATTGTTGATTCATTAATTCCAATAGTAACTATGTATTTGAAGACCTAAATTTAATTCATTGGAATTATTTTATGAAAAAGTTTCATTTATTTACACAATATATACCAATGACATAATTAGAATCCTAAAAACATCAGAGATCATTAACTCCTTCAGAGAAAATAGTCTTTCATACAACACTTTATGTAACTTGAATTTTGTGAATTTTCACCTTCCACAATCTGAAAAAGAACTTTGACTTGTTCAAAATTTAACTTGGTTTGCGTTGATAATTGCCGTTTTTAATACATTTTTTTAATTTCAGGTCTCAAATGGATCACAAAAATAACTTAGATGCTAAGAATAACCAGGACAGTAACGAAAAGAAGAAACCTCATATAAAGAAACCCCTCAACGCATTTATGTTGTACATGAAGGAAATGAGGGCAAAAGTTGTTGCTGAATGTACATTAAAAGAAAGCGCTGCCATCAATCAGATTCTAGGTCGACGGGTAAGGAACATATGTATTTTTCAATAAATATACGAGTAATTTTGTGTGAATGTTGTCAGGATGTGATCGATTCTCCACCAATTTCCTTTCATCCCAATTTAAAAAATCCATAAGGTTTTTTGCATTTCTAATCATTTGAAAATGCCAGTCATCAATAACATGGTTTGTCACTATCTTTCAGCTCAGGTAAGAACTCATAACAGCAGTGATTGATTCAACAGACTATTAAAAAAATCATTTCCAGAATAAATCAAAAAAGAAGGCAAATCAAATTAGAACTGAAAAGTTATAGGTATTATGGGTTCGTTGCTAATGAAAGTTCTGATTCGTTGCTGATGAAAGTTCTGTTACAAGTGAAAAAATAGTAGGTATTCTAAATAAAAGGCATAGTGAGGGATGCACTTATTTATAAAAAATACTCGAAAGGTGACAGCCGCAGGATTACTAGTAATGAAGATAGACTTTGTGTAAATCGAAGCGAAAAGGCATGAGCTCATTCAATATTTAATACAATTGAAATATTGATCAATTTGAAAGAAATGAGATATAAATTTCACTTCCTCATTGCTTTATAAGTATATTCCAAATATAATTAATTATTCTACCCATTGGGGAAAAATGTCATAATTTTCCTTCCAAAGTACTAATAATTCAATTTATCGCAATGAATAATTTTAGATGTATTTCTTTAGTAAGTTCCTATACCTGAATTGAGAAATTAATAAAACATGTAGGTAGGTATATATTTGATGTTTTATCAGTTCCCATGACTTGTTGCATAATTTAATAGCAGCAGTACATATGTACTAAATTCTTTAGCGTGTTGGTAACATTTGATAAATATTCCCATGTAAAACTACTTTCAAATTAGTAATTCCCAAAAATTCTTTTATGTAAACTAACATCATGGAACAAAAAATCATTTATGAAAACCATATAAATGGATAATTATTTTCAACTGCATTTTATACAGAAAAATACAGAAGAGATGAGTGATTATTTTTTTAAGTTTTGATTTAACTATTTTCTTAATTCATCATCTGATTATAATCATTCTGAAAGCAAAGTCAAGGAGAAAAAGAACCAAGGACAATAAATTACCAAAAAAAGTTGGTATTAAGTGACAAATCACTGAGAAGATATATTTTGAGGTCATGATTTGAAATATATTAATTATGATAGAAAAAGTTGTCATGAAAATTATACTTCAATAATGCATTCATCTTCAATCAGTATTATTTATCTCTATTTAAAGATAGAAACCCATTGGACACAAGAGAGAATTAGAGAGGTGAACAAGGTGCACCGGACCAAGAAATGGCTAATCCATCTAAAATATTGTTTATTGATAATTTATTGATATCATTGCATTTCAGAATGTAACAATTTCTTAAAAATACTCTGTACTCTGAGAAAAACGAATCAATTTTGAACATAGTGTTGTAGTAGTATTTATGATATTATTTTTTATCAAAGCACCATAACACACTGAAAGTAACTCGCTATATTTGGAAACTGAATTGTGTCGGATGACTTTGGAAAAATGTAAAGGAATCTGAAAATATGTTAATAATAAATTATGAATGTTTATTCTTGATGGTCCACTGAATGTGAATCTTTAAATAAAATACAATGTTTTTTATTCACCAGTTGTAGCTGTTAACCGGATTTTGATACATATATCAGCAATAAATGTACCTTAACTTCAGTTGAAATAATCACATTTGAAGAGAAGCCAGCTGATATTGTAGCGGAAGTACTAAATGTAAAA
This sequence comes from Leptinotarsa defecta, assembly GCA_015342085.1. Taxonomy (NCBI): domain Eukaryota; kingdom Metazoa; phylum Arthropoda; class Insecta; order Coleoptera; family Chrysomelidae; genus Leptinotarsa; species Leptinotarsa defecta. The sequence goes on from WOGO01000090.1 coordinate 15,917, forward strand.
AATGAAAATCTTGAAAATAAGAAAATCATTATTGCAGTTTATTTTCGTCTGCCTTCAATAGTGTTGTTGAACAAAAAACACTTTTAAAGCAGCTCTCACACAGTGAAAGTAAGAATTTGAAAGGTGATTTGTTACAGTGTGAAAAATAATCAAAATTATTTTATCATCTTTTGTGAAATGAATAAGATTGTCCTCAATTTATTTTCGAATGATTATGATGTGGAAAGCCTATATAAACTTCGGGTTGAAACAAATCAAATATTACTCTTTCATCTATACTTCTTTTACACACAGATATTGATTACTGATTCATATATGTCTCACTTTTCATTTGAGATACTTTCATTTTTGTTTTGGTGATATATTTCAATCCGAAGTCATTTTGGATACAAAATGGATGTTATGTATGAGTGATATAATTACGTTAGAGTACAATTATATATGTGCATAGTGGCACTCGTTGAGTCGAGAAGAACAGGCCAAGTATTATGAAAAGGCGCGTCAGGAACGCCAATTGCACATGCAGCTGTACCCGGGCTGGAGCGCACGGGACAATTACGGTTATGGCACCAAGAAGAAGAAGCGAAAAAAAGAACGAACACCTATCGAGTCGGGAGGTAGTTATATCCGCGCACCCACATTTAATAGAGTGCCAATCCAAATTTATTTCTCAGTTATGTGCACTGAAAAACCAACATGATGTCTGTAATGATACTTTTTTTATTTATGTGATCATTACAAAAATCTGAAAATATTATTCAAGGGATTGTTGATTTAAGTATTGAATTATCATTGTGATTTCACTTGAATAGTTGCCATATTCCAAATGACGCATAACGACAATTTGTTGAGTGATTTCTGTGCACATGATAGTTTTGCGTGAAAGACTAACAAACTGCACTCGACTCTACTACTAATTGGAACTGGCAGACGACATAATGTATTGGAAGAAGAGGGTTATTGTACTCTTTTTCTCTTCATCGTTACCACCAGTTTCTTTGATCCAATATCCGTTCAAACGCCAATAGTCATGAATCATAACTATAATTGAACTGTATCTTCATATGTATAACTCTGTTCAAAACGAGTGTATACATATATATTTGAGTTTTTGAACGGATGTTGGTTATACAGAACACCCCAACTTTGAAACGGTGCTCTGAACGACGTGCATACTCGCGAGTTCGAGCAGAATGGGTCGGTGGCGGCCAAAATAGATTGGTGGCGGCCAAAAAGTCTGGGGTGGCCGGCATGGCGATTCTTGCGCGCTTCTTGGTGCCCTGCCGGTACGAAAAAATGCTGACTCTGTTCTGTTTAGTGGCACGCGCTGGGTAGGGAGGAGCAGGCCAAATACTATGAGCTGGCCCGTCGCGAACGACAGCTGCATATGCAGCTCTATCCCGATTGGTCATCACGCGCCAACGCCACTCGCGGCAAGAAGAGGAAGCGCAAACAAGACCCCGCCGATGGAGGTAGCCACCCTCGCAACTTACTAGTTTTTATTGTTTTTATTTCGATACAACCGCTCATCAACTTGACTTTGATAATTATTCATACAAAGTGAAGTACCATGTTATGTAAATTTTATATAAATGGTTGGAATAAGTGTTTGGTCAATTAAATCGTTTATATCCAAAAGTTTATATCATAAAAAACGATGATTTGCCACCAATATTTACAGTAGGTATAATAGAAAGTGCAATTTGTAGAATTCATCATTAAGTGGTCAGCTGATGAACCGAGAGTCATCACATCTAGAGAAAGGTAAAGTTCCTATTCTATCGATGAAATTGATCAAATCAGATCTCAATTTATGTTAATAAATAGCAGGATTGATTGTTTAAAAATGTTTGCTATTGGTCCTTTTGATGCTTGAAAGAAACTAGTTTGCTCCTTTTGCCTTTTAGACAGATCTTACTGATATTTTATATATATATATGCCTACTTTTTCCATATCAATCTAATCAAATATAAGGATTCTGAAAAACTCTTGGTGTGCTGTCATAATTGCTGAATGAAACTTACACAAAATAAAGTTATCATGTTCACAACCAATATTATTCGTATTTTGAATTGAAAATTGCACAAATCAGTCATTAATCAACCAGCAAAAAGTTGTGGCAAGTTGATGAACGGAATTAGGTACTAAGTAATTTGCGAGCCATACCTATTCTATTATTATCTATATATTGCATGTTTTGGGGTATACGGTTGGCCGGCCGGGACCTATTCTGCCGAGGGTCGAGCAGACCCCTTGTTGGTTGGACTCGTCGTATGCACGTTTGTCAGTAGCCTGCATGATCCCTCAGTAGACTCTTTCCCCCGACAAACCCGAGCATGGCCCCTTTCCATAGCTCATTTTTTTCTTTTAGAGAAATGCATATTCATTTTTCAGTGTATATCATTTATTAATAGCTTCTTCCAATTAGTACTGTAGTCGTTGCCAAAGTAAAATTACTCTTAACTGGATTTACCTAACACTAATTTATTTTGGTTAATAGCTCATGGAAGATCTGGCCACATTTCACCACAATGTATTCAAATCAGGTTCAAGCAAACAACTACTTGTAAATACTTCATGGTATAAGTTTTTCTCCAGTCAAACGTTTTCACTTGATTTTTTTGAATTTTTTGAGAATGTGGGATAGTACTGAAATAAGAATTTCGTAATTGGATGGGATGAGTGTTGTATTGAGTTATAATCACTATTCATAATTGAATTATTGTCGTTTTATAATCCTTCAGTAATGGTGCTTTCATAAATTTTATTCAACATCTGATAAAATTCCTTCACACAAGTTTATATATTCTTTAGTAACTTTCCTAAATATTGAAGAAATATTCCAACTTTCAAAGAATTTATGATTAAAAAACCTAAATATCGTGACACACTAACTCAACATATATTTATTCTTATCTGATGTGTTGGGTGACCAGTTCTTTCATGGTATACAGTGAAATAAATTAATTTAATTAGAGTAATGGTATTGGGAAGACTGATTAAATTTCAACAACTATGTTTTGGGTTCAAAATGGCTTTTTTTTGGAATTATAGATAATTGTTTTCATTTTAATCAGTCTTTGAAGCATGTCTCTGGTAGAAATTGTCAATTTTCTCTTGATTTAAATTTAATAACTTGATTGTCCATAAACAGGTAATAGCATGAAGAAGTGTCGGGCAAGGTATGGATTGGACCAACAAAGCCAGTGGTGCAAACCATGCAGGTGGGTTTTTTCTCAGTGATGTTGTAACTTATTGGTATTTGCACGCCTATTGTTCTTTATTTTTGTGAATATTTTTTTACTACATGTAACCAAAGTGTTTGATTAATTCATGCTACTTGTCATTATCATGCATATTGGTTACATTTCACTTATACCTATGGGTTTTTCATAGAAATACAACTCCTAAAAGTGAGTACTATCCAAACAGAACATTTGAATAATATTTCTACTGCGTTTATTATTGAATTTGCGAAAACCCATATGTTTTTTATTTAGTGGCATTTCCTAATCTATGTGGAAAGACTGTTATTCTTTTTATTATTATTATTTTTTGTTTTGTAAATATATTCCGGGAGACACTGCAAGATTTTACATCTAGAGATCAGAAAATGTGTCTTCCCACAAAGAAAAGGACAAATTTGGCTTTAATTCATGCACTATACACTGCTGCTGAGTACAACAATTGTTATGAGTGCAAGGGGCTCAGAATGTACCAAAATTCCTATATACAATAGACACATTTTCTGATGAAAAGTTTCATTATACAAATTTTCCTTTTTTATGTACATTATAATGTTTATTTTGTCTGTGATGTCTTTGTTGCTTGTTTGTGACTGACTGTACACTCATTAGAGTGTTTTGCATTTGTGGAAATGTTCTTATTTTAATGCCCCCTTGTACATTTAACGATTGTTTAGTCCCGAGAACAGTTCACATGGCGGAACTTCAACAGTCCACGGGAGTCTCTTGCACACCACTGGAGGTGCTACAACTACCCAGTCTCCTCAGGAACCCACTTACGTCAATCTATAGCAAAGCGTTGGTTAGTCAACAGCAGTGTTGGTGTTTCAGTGTTAGATAGATGTTACTTTTTGTTTCTATTTGCAGTATCCGTATAAGTCGTTTTTTTTTTCTGTAAATGTGAAACCTTTTTCCCTGCACAACAAAACCAGAAGCAGCAAAGAGTAGTCACCTTTTGTGTAATATTTCTTGTATATTTTGAACAGTAATCTAAAGCAGTATTGAAATGGAATATCTGGAAATTTTTTATTGCAATAATTCCAAATTTTCCAAAATTGAAACTTGAGATTTTACCAGGTTTCATGGTTTAAAAAAAAATGAAGAATTAATGTACAATTTATCAAATGGTGCATGCTTTTTTCTGCCTCTGAATTAAATACTCTCCCTTCATTGAAATGTTACCTTTGCCCCTGTCCATTACAGTTACAAATTTTACTTTCATTTTTAATACAGGTATTGCATAATTGGCAAATTGAAACAAGTTCCTGAGATTCTTTTTTGTTACAAATTTCCGCTTATAAACTCGCGAAATATGTAAATGTTGAATAACTATGTATTATATCAATATTGAGATAGTTTCTGATGGAGACATAGATATATCTTATCACAAATCATCACAATCACAATATCACAAATGAATATACTGATGCATGCTTTGTGAAACCAGATATTAATCTGTATGTATGTTGATCCAAGGTTAAAAAAGTCTTTCTAGCCACAAGTTAATTGGAATTGTTTCAATATCTTTGCAAATTTTTAAAACCTTTGTTTTTGTAAGAATCGGTTTGGTACTTCAGGTTCAATTCGACTGTGGCCAACGAGCCCAGATTTTGTTTTCTCTAATAGTATAGTCAATTATTTCTCAATGTTATCTTGTTACAAAACTTTCTTAGGCATGGAATTGAAATCCTTCTGCAAAAATGATCTTAGTTTAAATATTATTGAGAAAAGTTCAAATTTTAGTGAGTAAATTTCATTGAAATTTAAGACCTGCCTTTACATCATCATCACTTTTGTTTATCACTTATTTATATCTTATAATATCAAAAATAAAGTATTTTTCACGAAATTCTTCAACAAAAAAAATTCGCGATGATGGTAAATTCACAATGTACGGCAGGGGATTATTTATGATGAAATCACGAAATTACAAATTTGGAACATATTTATGATCGATAGAAACATTAATATACAATCTGAGTTTTTGTATTTTTTTCGTTTTGTGTTTTTTCGCATGCATATATTTGGTATTCCCTCATTACTTACCTCCATAACAGATCTGCATGTTGAAGAATTTCATTTGAGCATGTTGCTTATACATTTTCTCGTTTAATTTCTAATCTAGTCATATACTTTTCAGGAGAAAGAAAAAGTGCATACGATATATGGAGGCAGGAGATGGAAATGATGGTAACCAATCCGATGACAATCTAGGTAGTTGTGGAAGTATGGGGGATGCTAATACACCCCCTGAAGATGATAACGAAAGTCTGAACCAATCCATGTCCAGTCCAGGGGGACTCTCAGTTTTGAGTAGTCTTACAAGTCCTGGAGGTATGATATTACCAAGTCCTTCGACAAGTGTTGCAAGTCCTTCAGTCAGTGTTTCCAGCCCCTACATGCTTCAGAGCCCATTAACACCTCATGAAGCTTTCGACATCAAACTTCCTCCTCCGTCTCATCATCACCAGCCTTCGCGAAACCCTGTTGGGACTAATCCTCATGATATAAACAATCCGTTAAGTGTGAATCAGTTAACGGGACAGTGTGTTAGAAATGATTCCACTGATACAAATGGAAACAAAGAGACACGTTCGATTATAAGCGTTACGTAGCTAATAGTAAATCAGAAACCACCTGTGATCTACAAACTTTCTTGTGTCGTTGAACTTTGGTGGGTATTCATTGTATAGTCGTGCAGTATGTTGATCTCACTGAACTTGAGTGCTGCAGATTTTTCTACTATGTAACATAAATGTCATTTGCCAAAATCACCTCTTTACAGGGTTTGACATAACGATCTAAGAACAGCTATATACCAATTAATTGTAAATTATATAAAATGGAACTTTTGTTTTTCATAAGTATTTTTCCTGAAGTAGGAAGAGCATTTGAACAAATTTATATTTCTCTGCAAGCATCACCACTAATTTTATAAATTGCCAACAAAAATTTGATTCAAATATCAATTTCAAGGTCTATCGAGAGGCAAGGGTCTACAGAGAGGCAAGGGGCAAGGTGTTTTCGAGTGAAAACACCTTGCCCCTTGCCTCAATGTAGACCCAGCTAATGCCGGGCAGAGAGTTGAAGTAATTTTGTTTGATAGGTGCGACCATCCGATAAACCAGTTTCAGGGGTACTTGCCCCATCCTCAGCACCGGGCATGGTCTCTTCGGAACGGTGTGAACCGTCTGAGTATCACGACCAAACAAATATAATTCCAGCTGGTCATGAACTCTTTCTGCAGTCAATTCAGTGGGATATCCACTGCACCACCTGCAGACAGAGCCAGGAAACAACTCCACAAACACACTCCGGGTTGGGAGTTGGAATAATGATTAATATTCTGGAGAGATACAAAGTTGTAGGTCTACATGAGAGGCAAGGGTTCCTTAACAATTATTATATTAACGTTTATTGGGTATACACTAACTGGCTAAATACTTAAGGTATTTAGTAACAGCTCGGAATGAGTGATAGACAAATAACACTTGTTTCTTTAGTTTGTTTCCCCTATCTCACCTTCTGTGTATCGTACAGAATTTCTTGATTGAGGTTTTCACGGTTTTTTTGGTGGTTTTAGTGGATTTTCATTTCTTGATTCAGTTGAATTGATTATTTGAATTTATAATTGAAATATACTATCTAAAAAAATTCGGTATGTGGCTTAACCATAATTTATAAATCACAACACATTTAAATATAAAACAGTTTCTTCAGACATCTTGAATACGATTCAACTGTTTTATCAGATTCCTACCGATTTAGGCATATTCAGTACTAATGAAGAGCAAAAAATAATCTTTATCTTCTATATCTATTCAAATGAATTGAATAAGTTGAAAGTAAATATTTTCAGATATTAAAAGAACATTTTATGAATATGGAAAATACAATAATGTAATTTTCTCAACCTGTACACATTGTGAAAAATTAACAAGTAACTCAGTTACAGATCCTTCCTTATTTTTTATAATTTTCAATTTTTTTGCATTCTTCGTCATTTAGTTTGAACCAAAGTAAAATGAAAATAAAAAGACTATTCTATTTTTATTTTTTAATTCATTATTAGTCATTGCCAATTTATTTTTGCTCAATTTATTGTTTCAACTAGCTCATCTGACTATTTTGGTCTGGTAATTTTTAGTATTTTCCCTAATTTGAACCTATCACTTATTCTTTCTTGTATATGACAAAATTTCAATAAAATACGATTTTTCCAATGAGGTTCAACAGGGTAAAATAACAGTGGAAGACTATATATGAAACCTTAAATATTTTTTTTAACTCATTCCTATGAATACTTTGTAGAAAATCTTTTTGTGTTTTTGTGCAAGCATTCATACAAAAAGTGACAATAATAATAATAACTATCACAATACCCAGAAAGAATATCCCTTGAACTTACAAATTATTATAGAATTATTGAATTTTGTCAAGTCTTCTTGAAATAGTTTTTTACCATGGTGGTCTGGAAAGTTTCTAACTTAACAATGATACATAACGTTTTTTACAAATTTATTTTTATTTTCTACAGAATTTTCTTGTAAATTAACACACTTTTCTCAGCGATGCTTTCGTCTTTTCCACCCATTCAAATAGTAATCGGCTTTTTTCTCTGCAAAATCAATTCCTCATTTATCCAAAGGCTCTGTCTTCCAAGTGCATTTTCAATATTTTCTAATCAAAGGACGTTGCCTGGGTCAGGATCAGGTGAGTAAGAAGAGTGTTCAAGCAGGTCAAATCGTAATTCAATGATTTTCACCATGGCAACTGCTGAGGTGTGGCGCTGGGCATTGTCTTGGTTGGAACAGAAACTGTTTTCTACCCTTAGCTCGTCAAGTAATGATGCATAGTATACTCCTGTAATGTTTTTAAAGATATTTAAGATAACATAACAACCATTTCAAATTAGTTTCTTTCTGTGTCTTTCCACTGTTTGACTACATTTTGTTTACATCATATAATGATGTATTTGTGTTTTATCGGCGCCAAAACTGATTTACTGCACCTAAACTTCACCAACACAGCTTTGAAAACGTTCATTAAAACATTAGTGTGCCACCTAATGCATGGTCAGCTTTCTATGATTCAGTATGTGACAAAAACATGAAAGTGATGGCCCTTCATTAACAGTAAACAAAACAAATTTCAGCGATATTATCGTCAGTGTTTGCATTTTTTGGACGTTTTGAATGTCCATTGTCCAGGCTCCTCAAAATTTCACGGCGGTAAATGATTGTGCAGAGTCCCCGTACATAGCTTCCAACTCATCTTTGATTTGCGTAGGTTCAAATATCTAATGACGACTCTATACGCAATTATTTCCATTTTTGTAAAGACACATCTACTCACTTAACGATTGCCAAACAGCCGCATATCCAAAGTAGCAATATTTTTTTTTAGTATTTGTGAAAAGATGCACAACCATATTACCTAGGTTTTATTGACAAGTGCTGCCATTTAAATTAAGTTTGAAATATTTTCAGATGTTCCTCTAATATCTGTATTTTATTTACTTATATTTTTTTGCATGACTTAGTAATATACTCATTCATATTGCCTGTGCCATAGCAAAGTGAAATTATTTTGCAGTTGTATTCCTTGAGCCAAAGGAATAGAACATCTGCAAGTAATTGTTTTGGTTTTTCAATAGAATGAATTCTCCTGTAATCAGTTGGTTGTCTGGTGATGTTATTCATAAAAATTTCAAACTCCCAATGGGGATATTTTTGAAATAATTATATTCTTGATCATTATTACAAACCCTGTGTAAATTATATACATATGTACTAATAATTGAATTTTTATATATTTTTTAGTTATTTATACAGACTGCAATTAGAATATTTGGATGATATTTTCATTATTCTGCTTTAAAACAATAGTTTGAAGCTTTGTAATACCTCACAATTTTAAGAGTGAATTTTTTATTTTATCTTGTTTGAATATGACATTTTATTGCAATTTCATATATACGTTTATTTTTTCTATAATAAATTCGAAAGAACATGAAACATGTTAATAATAATTGACTACCTCAAACATTACTATTATTTTGGCTGTATAAAAAATTTAAATGAAGGTTTTTTAAACTAATTTCTACATTTATAGACTTCTACTATATCCAGTAAAATTTAGTAGTTTAAGGAAGTGTCATTTCGAAAAATGCAGGAATATAAAAAATGAGAGCTGAATTGAGAAAAATTAATAAACAATGTATTTTTATTGGTTCAGTTTTTCACTTTTAGTTGTATTCCTACATAATCATTTTTAATCCTGTAAAGGATGAAACGCAATATTTTCATATTCTTTGTTCTGTTTATTTTATGTTCAATAATACAGTGTATATCTTGCTGTGGGATTGCAAAGTTTTCATAGATCAATTACATTACATGCATTCAGATTTTAATTTATATTTTTTTCATCAAATGTACGGATAATAACTATCAAGATAATTATTCGCAATTTCGGTTAAACACTCTTTAAGTTACTATATGAAACAATTATTTTACTGTTTGAATACTTGATAGACAATTATAGTTCCGTACCTACTGTCATTAAAATTGTAATTATTTTGTAAATAGGATAAATTATAGGAAATCACTATTATCACTATTTTTTTAATTAAAATTTTCATTACTTGTATAAGGATCGAAACCAATTTCTTTTTGTTTCTTTTTTTTACTGAAGTTTTGAGCATTGATTTTAACTTATATGGTTTGCATTTTATTTCAAGTTATATTTTTTTTTTATTTGCAATTGATTGAGAATAAGAATTTCTCTAGTGATAATCACAATGTTGCAATATTTTTTAAATTACAAATTGTTTTATTTCAAAATATTTTCTTTTGCTTTAAATTGATTGTATGAGAGTAGGATTTTTCAAGTGAGAGTTATGAATCATTGAATTTTGAGTTTCTTTTCAGTCATGTACATAAAATAATATACTACGTACATTCATGTCTAATATTTTATTTTTACTATAAAAATGAAATGTGATATTTTATACTATTCGAATTTTTTGGCTTCCTCTGAATTCTTGCATTTACTTGGTAAGTTCAAAAAATAGGACTACCATCAAAACAATGAATCGAAACCTAAACATCAGCTCAGAATTGAAAAAGAAATAGAGAGGAGAATGAGATAATTGCGTTGATTATTTTTCTAAGAGAGGTCGTTCAGACTGCTCAAATTTCATTTTTGTAATCTATAATCAATCTTGTAACTAAGTAAGATGAAAAACTTACTGAAATGCCATTTAGTCAATCCATGGCAGTCAATATATTGCTTTCAAATTAAATATTTGTTCATTTGAAACTTGTATTTCTAATAAGAACTGATTCAAGCTGATGACAATTATGCCTTTTTATCGATAGTTGTTCAACTTGATAATGATGTTATTTCAAGGTTCATTTTTATCTTAATACAAAATATTTCATTTTAAGTAAAAATTTTCATATGGAATTGAGAGGAGTTTGATCCTAATAATTTTTCATAATCAACTCAGTGGTGGGATTTATTATTTACTTTGGATTGACGATTAAGTTCAAGACTTGTTCTAGTTATACATAATATGTCTAACACTATGGAAAGTTTAGTTTGAGATCAGGACTGCAAATAGATAATAATGCATAATTGGTGCATCACTCAATTAGTATTCAAGAAAGACTTTATTGTAAGATGTTCATTAAACCGTTTTACAAAACACAACATGTGTTTTGCTGCACAATAGCTTCTTCGGGCGAGTCTTTACTAACCTTAGTAAAGACTTAAGAAACTATTTTAATACAAAACATGTGTTAGGTTATTGTGAAACTGTTTATTGAAAATCTCACTATAAAGTGTTTCTTGAATATGTTATGGATTTTCATCAAGATCGGCCGACTCTATCACACAACTTAATTACTATTGTAAATACAATCAGGAAAAAGACTTTATTATAAGAATTTTTGCTCTAATTCTATGAAATGTGCTATAATTTTCATCATCATATGGAAATAAGAGAATCCATTTACCATTTCTCATAAAAAACTTGATCTTTGCCAAATTAAAGTAATATCTCATACACTTAGTTAATAATAAATATTGATCATCAATTTGTGTTCAGGAGTAATTTAATAGAAGGTTACAAAAAATATTGAATAAAACAAAAAGTTAGCTAGAACAAAAATTCAATTAACTTTTTCAGTATTTTCCTTGTTGACAGATTTAGAAAACTAGATTCACTAAATCTTCCTACCTGTGTTTTGATGGTTCTCTAATTCGTCAAATGTAACAAATCACTGTTAGTTCTCAAAATGTCGGAAGTTACATCCTGTACCTAAGAGATTACTGTGCCATATTCTAATAAAAGGGTGTAATTCGAAAAAGAAACAACAGATGAAAACGATTGTGACTGCTTAGTTTTTATAAACTTACTTTAAGTTTCGGATAAGTGCAATGTACGGTATTTTGAGATTTTTCTCAAAATGAGGATTCGATCATACAAGCTATTTCAGTTGTCATATGTTCTGTAAAGTGGAGTAACCAGTTAGGATCAGTTACTGTTCTTACTATGGACCTCTAGAAAGAACATCTGAAAAAATATTTTTACAGATTGAAATTCATGACTTTCGGCCAGTCATTATCTGGATGATTCCGAAATATTTTCAGAAATATGAAATCATGAAGATATCAATATCATTGCTGTCATATTGAATAATTTATGAATGCCATTCTATTCAAATTAAAATATGATTTTCCATAGACATTCATCAAAAATTTGAGTGGGTCTAGTACCAAAATAATTGAAACTTGATGTTATGGCGAATCCTCATAATAATTAAAACTCGATGTTATGGAGAATCCTCATTTTGAGATAAAAAATAATTTTTGTCTGAATTTGACAAGCTGCGTCACCGGCATACCCCTTAATGTTTTTGTTTGTAAGTGGTTTATGTTATTTTTATGCCTGTAACGTAGTTTTGTCATTCATGGTACATTTCGAAAAAGGTGTTAAGAATATCAATTTTGAATGTACCAGAATATAAAAATAAATGATTATACATATATAAATAAAAATAGACGTTAATATTTTAGATGTCAATAATGTCTTTGTAAGTAGCATCTGTTCGTAACACCGTATAGGTTAGGATCATTCAATAGAAAAAATTCAAATATAAATTCGTTTCATTTCTCAGTTTAGAAGAAATTTGATAAAATCAGTTCTGCTGCATTACTGTAGGCAACATAATATTGTTATAACTCTTGAATCACACGTTTAAAGGTAAGATTCTTCCGTGTTATGAATCACACGTTAAAAGGTAAGACCTCGTTAATCCTTAGCTCGCACAAGTTTCGACTTCTGAGGGTTGTCGTTCGTAGAGTGCGACAGCTGGTTAACGAAAATACATATTTTAAACGGATAGATTTTCATGCTGAAACAAGCTCTTCTTATTTGCCACAATAATAATACACTGTCTGTTCAAAAAATTAGGTGAATTTTAATTTTTCTAAAAAAATGTTTATTTATTCATCAATTCAGTTTTGATCTCTTCAATCGTCGCAAAATGCCGTCCTTTCATGGGCTCTTCAATCTTGGGAACAGAAAAAAGTCATAAGGGCCAAATCTAGTGAATATGGTAGCTGAGGCATGACTACATTGTTTTTGGAAAAAATGTATGAACAAACAATGACCAGTGAGCAGGTGTACTATCGTGAAGCAAAAGCCATGAATTGTTTTTCCACAATACCAGACATTTTCTTCATATTGCTTCTCGCAAGCGGCGCATAACTTCAAGATAATAGAGCTTATTGATCGTAGGACCATGTGACAAGAATCACTGATGCACAACACCACTGTAATGGAAAGAAACAGTGAGCAACTTGGCTTGCTTTTTTGGTCTTGACTCTCTTGGGCTCTTCCATTGGGACGATTAGACTTTGATTTCGATGTGAAAAGCTTGTACCTCTTGTGAACATTTTACTGACTCAGAGTATAATCACTAGGGTGGACCAAAAAAACTTTAAATTTTTTTTTAGCTACTACGAAAATATTGTTTAAGATGACGAAAAAAAAAATCCTGGTAAAGTTTCAGCCCTTAATATTAATATTAAGAGGTCGCTCATTGTGATTTTTGAATACCCATTTAAATAACATTGCAATTTTTTCAATTGTTTGGATTTTTGATACACTCGAACGAATTAATGTCTCCTGAAAATCAATACATATTCTTGTGAACAATTTAACGATCTACAAAAAATGTCTGAGATGATTTTCTAGTAAGTTAACTCGTTTTAAAGTTATTCGAGGTCAAAATCCAACCTCAAATACTTGAGGATATCTTTTACAATTTCTTATACTCTATCACAAAATAATGACTCAAAAACATGAAATATCTTAGTTTTTGCCGATAATCGCAGGAAAAATCGATATTCTCATACCTAATTAAAAAAAAAATCTGAACTGTAATTTACCTGAGTAATGACTTGAAAAAATGAATCAGTCTCTGAAAAATTAATAAGTGCTTTATTTGCACTTGACTACTAGTTAATGTAAAATATTAGGAATAATGTTTCAATAATTTTTCAATTGTAATAAAACTGTTTATTTTGTAACTTGCCACTTTTTTAATCGCAAAATCAAAATATTTTTTTTTTGTTACAATTGAAAAATTATTGAAACATGATTCTTAATATTATACATTAGCTAGTAGTCAAGTGCAAATAAAGCACTTATTAATTTTTCAGAGAATGATTAATTTTTTCAAGTCATTACTCAGGTAAAGTACAGTTCCAAGTTTTTTTTTTAATTAGGTATGAGAATACCTAATTGAAACATGAAATATCTTAGATTTTGATGTTTCATGTTTTTGAGTCATTACTTTGTGATAGAGTATAAGAAATTGTAAAAGTTATCCTCAACTATTTGAGGTTGGATTTTGACCTCGAATAACTTTAAAACGAGTCAACTTAGCAAAAAATCATCTCAGACCTTTTTTGTAGATCGTTAAATTTTCTACAAGAATATATATTGATTTTCACGAGACATTAATTCGTTCGAGTGTATCAAAAATCCAAACAATAAAAAAAATGCTATGTTATTTAAATGAGAAATCAAAAATCACAATGAGCGACCTCTTAATATTAATATCAAGGGCTGAAACTTCACCAGGATTTTTTTCTTTCGTCATCTTGAACAATATTTTCGTAGTAGCTAAAAAAAAAAAATAAAGTTTTTTTGGCCCACCCTAATAATCACCGTATAGTACTGTCAACATTTCAAGTGTTTTTAAGCACTTAATTCTATTTTATACTCAAAACTTGTGATTCATATTAAGCAGCAACTTTTTGAAGTTAACTTTTTAGTATTCCTTTTATTATACTTCCGAAGATTTTCTATTGATTTACCTTTTTTTATTTTCTGATTGTTGAAATTTATATACCCCAAAAAATTAGGAAGTACAATTGTTCATTATTCAGAGTGTTTAGTAATTGAATAAACGAGGAAATATGCGGAAAAAATTATGGTTTTAAAGTATGGCCAAAATTTCAAATGCAACTGAAAAGTTGCGATAATGTGAAGTGTAAAAAATAGTACCCAAAAAGTATTTTCGTTTTTGTGCAAGGTGGAACGTTTGTACATGTACAGAAGAGATTAAAATATAACAGCGATGCAAAATTTGTGGTAATCCTAACCCTATTCTCTGAATATTTCAACAGGTTTGAAAAAAATCTTTCGATTTTCAATGTCATTCAGTGATAATTTACTGTTTCATATTCATAGATCAATTATGAAATGCATTTTTTGCTTCTTCGAATTAGAAATGGTTTTTCCTCATAAATTAAAGGTTTCCATAACTTTTTTATCTTCTACACTTTCTACAATGAATTCCTTGTTATTCTTCATATATGTGAGTTCTTTGAACTTCTGTTTGAAGTGGATGATTTCTGCTTTGATGTTGTGTTGGTAATCCAAAACTCTATACCAGACTTGCTGGTTTCTTCTCGATGAGTTTTGTCTTCGTTAGTCTGCCTTCTTTGTCTTATATGCAAAAGGTATCTGGTAGACGCACTTCTTGGAGTTGCTAGATGAGTCTTTTGGCTTGATTTTTAAAAAAGCGATTCAAATTGCGTTTCCAGATATGAAGTAGGTTCTAAAATTGAATTTAGGTTTCATTCTTCTAATTTTCTTCAAGGCTCCTTTTATATGAGAATAAACAGCACATATGATGACTTTTCTTCTTTGTCAGTATTTTTTAATCTTCTGTTCAATGTTTGTCCTAGCCTTAGCAGCAGGGTGGAAGATCATTAACAAGTAGGAATATCTGTTCATCTGCTAATATAACCAAGAAAGTCTCTAACAGAGTTGTTAAACATAATGGCGGAAATATGGCAAGTGTAAATCGTATCTTGCTGTCATATTAGTTATGAATTATATTATTTGTCTCAAAATGAAATTCATATTTTTGTATTCCATGGTTGAGAATATTCAAAATCAAGAAAAAATAAGAAGGGATAATTTGATAAAAAAGTCCTCATGTTGAACAAAATTATTAGGTTCTTTTGTATTCAAAATACAGAAAATTACACTGTTTGTACTGATCCATAAGTTTCAGGTCATTCGCACATACATTATTTCCGAATCATCTTATAAGGAAGCAACTGCCACTGAGTTTTGAAATATATTTTTAATTAGTGTTACCCAACCTTTTGGAAAAAGGTACGAGAAGGTGAACGAAAAAAGTTCTAGATAGAATAAAAAAGTACTAGTGAGGTGAATATGTGAATAAATAACATAAAAATTGACATGAAAAGTCAAAGCAGTCAGTTTTGGTTTGTAAAAATGGCCATTAAGAATGATTTCATGTCGAAGATAACACATATATCATGAATAATAAACAGTGACAGTTTGATATGGACAGTTTGACTCATCTGATAAACAACATTTTTCATCAAGTATCGGCCGATTCCATCACATATAGGGTGATTTCGCTGGTTTTCGGCCACTTAACGATTTTTCATCATAGATATATTCATAACATGAATGGTTTTGTGC
>WOGO01000091.1:0-32168 GCA_015342085.1 Leptinotarsa defecta
AAAGTTGAGAAACTTGTGCGAGCTAAGGACTAACGAGGTCTTACCTTTTAACGTGTGATTCCTAACACGGTTGCAGAATAATCCCAGCTTCAACCAGATAAATTCTCTCGAGAAAAATATCTGGTCGAGGCAGGAATCGAATCCATGGTCTTCCGATCATGGGTCGGGCGCACTACCACCGCGGCAAATCCGGTTAATGAGAACTTGTTCACACGGCGAAACTATTGCCATGGCAGTTGGTGACGAAAAATGGCGGAGTCCTCATCGTCTGTCGGGTCTCGTGATGAATTGAAAGTAATATGTAGTGATTTTAAAGTGATCTTATCGTTGAGGCTTGCGAAGGAAATGTCTATTGAAAGGCGACAGTTACGAATGGAGGATCCATTGGAATAAAAAGCTTGTTTAAGTATGAGTCCGGAGAGTTTTGACGAACTATTGCAGCTTGTTGAAAGTGAGGGGTATCACTTCGCCCAGTCAATTGTTCTCTATTGACTCCCGGAAACAGTCAAATTTCGAGACAATTGGCATGGCAGTTGGCACACCAATTGGCCAGAGGTGTTTACACGTAGCCAATAATTTTATATCAGTGAACTGTCCTCTGTCAATTGTCTCCTCAACTGGCATCGTGTAAACGCGGCTTTTTAGCTAGAAGTCTCAGTAATGACTGACTGGCAAGCAACGTGTTCGCCCGTATTTATGATTTTAGAGGGTGGTTGGGGTGATGGTGGGGATGCTGGCTAGAAATGGACTAGAATACATTTCCTATCGACATCTCACCAGTAGCGTATCTGCCAACAACGCGGACCGATCAAAACAGCTCGAATCAATTGGAAGTAAGCACTTAACCCCCACCCTAACCATTATCCCCACCATGAACCCCCGCTATTACTACCACCACACACACCTCTAAAATGGATACGAATGAACAAGGTAGTAATAGCAAACGAAACGTTCAATACTACGATTCCATTCGATCACTGTTTACCGGACCGGATTTGATTTTCTGTAATAAAGATGAATCGTCTGCAAGTATGATGTCATGACTTTCTTTAAAGGACTATAAAAAACAGAAACTTTTGGTTTGAGGCGATTTCGAAAAAACTAAGTATTATTTTGATTGAATGAACCAACTTATAAATGATGACTAGCTGAACTTTTTATTCATAACTTCAAGTCAACTTTTCAGTTTGTCAGTTCAATTGTTATTCCTAGAAAGACGCAAGGTACGAAAAACATTTCAAACTCACTAACAGAGTTATTTATTTTACATTACAATTTCAAACCATAGTTTTTCCAAAAGAAAACCAAACTGGTACGCATTTGAATCTACAGAAATGAACTTTAGATGTTCAAGTCCGTCTCGGATATATCTACACAGTAGGTTGAATGGACTGACGCCTATCAAAAAATAACCACTCCACTGGCTAATACCACGAACAGCGTTGGAACATTTAAAGTTAATTTCTTTAGATTTGTTTACTTCCTGTCTTCAATCATAGCCCACTGAGTAATGAGAAAGTTTTTCTTCCTTATTCAGAGGAATCGCGCAAATTTTGGATATGCAGTTGGTTAGTACCTCGTCCACTAGATGGAGCGACATTTTTGATGTTCGCTCTAACTTAGGAAGAGGAAATACTCTGAAAAAATTTCGCTTTCCAATTATGGAATATCATTTACTTCAGGTCGATGACGGTCACTATCTTGCACTGACGAGTGGCTAAGGAGCCCGAAACCGGTCTGCAAGACTCTTTCAGTTGTATTGCCAATTGCAGGAAATTTTCTGTGAAGATTTCTGCACGGATATAATCCAACGCCATTCGTGGTATTAGCCAGTGGAGTAGTTATTTTCTGATAGGCGTCAGTCCATTCAACCTACTCTGTAGGTATATTCGAGACGGGCTTGAACATTTGAAGTTCATTTATTTAGATTTGTCTGTTTTCAAGCATAACCCACTGACTGATAAAAAAAATTGTAAGCAATCGATGGCTCATCATTTGAGTTGCATTTTAATAAAGTGTTTTCTGACAATCCCACAATTAAATGTAATAAAATGTGTTTATCATGGATTTTCCTCAAATATCGACGATTTCCATCACATATGGTAACTTGATAGAATTTTCAACATCTTTTTAAAAGCGAAGAAACGTTTCAACTTCTTGATGGGAACACCTGTTTTTCTGAGTATATGACATGATTGTTAGGTGAAAAAGAAACGAGTTATACGAGAAAAATAAAAGAACATCAAGTCTGTTACTCATCGTAACATTCGTATCATTTCATCAGAAAATGCTCAGTAGATGGTCAAAGAATCATCACTTCTTTTTCAAGACGATTTATGTCGGTTTCTAAATTACTTGAACAATCATCAGTGCTGAAGTTTGTTACTTTATTGCACATCAACATATCGTTATCTCTTGCAGAATTGTTGATTCACATATTTATAGCATTGCTGATTGATCACTCAGGTCTTTAGATCTTACACCCACTGACTTTTTATGAGGCCTCCTGGAAAACTGAAATAATGATATGTTATGACTGCAACAAGTTAAACCCGAAATTTGTTGATTATTATTAGCCGCAGAACTTAAGTATGCTGCTGAAAACAACAATCAGCCAGACATTTTTTTATTTATTATTACTATTTTTTTATTTATTTACATCTTCTGACACACGTTTCTGAAAACTCTTCTTTCTGAAACACGTTTTTTAAATATAATTTCACTCTAAGGGCAGATCCAGAATAACTGGATCTATCTTTTATTTCGGTGCCCCATCATATTATTTATTGAACTAGATTTATTGATTTTTTTAGATTGCAGTAGTTTGAATAAGTTAAAGAAGTTTTCAACGAAAGTCATTTTTTTGTGGAGGAAAATCAGGTTCTCATCGATCTTTTTTTGGGTATTTGTTACCTTCCACAAAGTTATAATTATGTTATACAATACTCAAGGAAAAGTAATATCATTGTTGTATCATAATTTCATGTCATATCGAGTATATTCGGTTCAAACAAAAGAAATGAGTGGGCAAAAAAATGTATTTTCAGAGTTTGCCTTTTTGAGTGCTTTGTCGGCACTTCATATTTATAATGACACGCGCGATATTTTTTCCTTATTGTATGATGGACAAAATCACAAGAATTACGTTATATCTAACGAATTATACAAAATAAACGAAGGTCTTGTGCTAAATCGAAAAATATAATGGAAGGCATGTAAGTTAGAAAATAACATAGGTTAGCCGAAAGAATTTTTGTAACTTTATCAGAAATAACTACAACCCTGTAACTTCAATGAAAGATTATCATTCTTTATAATAATTACGGGTTTCACAATATAGAATAAATTTTCAATATGCATTTCACTACAACAGTAACTTCTTGAGTTGGACTGACAATGAAAGAATAATGGTTATGGAGCTTACTGGAAGTAATACAAAGTTAATGACTACTTTTGATGAAATCAAAACCCCATAGCTTGTTCTAGACAAGCTTGGTATACTCATATAAAGCCACACCTAATTCAACAAAATTGATGTTAACGATGAGAGTATTTGAAGTCATAGCATCTATTAAAACACCAATTAAACTTACTGATGTCCCAAGAAATGTTAACTGACTAACATTTATTAGGTGATTAATGACCAAACACGATGTAGTAACGAATCTCATTTTCAATATGCTCTTACATAAACACTGGTTTGTTTTTTCAACTGTTAATTAGATTCAATTCCACTGAACTTTTCACTTCACATAAAGTGAAATATTGCTGCCAGCGTGAATCAACAATTATATTCTAGTGCAGTTCACCATGATGTTATAATTGTTATAGAATATTTGAATAGTTTTTGATCATCCGACAAACCTGTTTGAAATTTTGGGAATATGTTTTTCATATTAGCATCACATCCAAGATTTTGGAAAACTGACATACTCGTATATCAGACAAATTTCTACAATTTTTGAAAAAATTTCAAAATTGTCGTACAAAAAAATATAAAATGAAAAACAGGTGTTTCCCATTACTTTGCTAAAGTCTTGAAAAACATGCTAAACATCTGAAAAATTATACCATGAAAATACATAAATAAGCTCGTCATATCATTCGCTGAACAAAATAAAATTTTGCGTAATTGATAATTATAAGAGACCAGAAATGAATAAGTTTCGTAAACTGAATCCAGTTGAAGAACTCAGTAATGCACACCGGAGAATTTTAAAAAGGCCGGCAAATAATTACTCAAAAAAAAATTACTGCGTTCAATACAATTGATGTTTCCATAAAAATATTAAAAACAAGTTTTTTAAAATTTTTGCAAAAAAAAATTTAAAAACAAGCTGAGCAATTATTATGAATTCTTCAAACAAAAAAAAATCAAGTACTTTGGTCCTGATGGTGTGTTTTCATTCAAGCATTTAGGTATAATAATTTTTTATAATATTTTAATACCAAAAAGCTAATTCCAAACCAAAATCTTTTTGTTTATTATCTTAGTGGTTGGCGGATCAATCTGCAGAAGGCGATGATAAGGAACCATGAAAAATATACTGCGGTTATATTTTCTGTATGTCGTCAACACGTGGCCATGAAATTTGATTTGTATACTATTTTCAATAGTCATGTCGATAACTCTACCGATATACCAATTTTCTGCATATACTACTGTCTAGTAATTTTCACTTATAATTCTGTTATTATTTTCGAAGAAACATGACTGTTGCTGAGATTCTGGACCTTGGCCCAGAATCCTTGATTCATTAGATGTGATTCTTCAATACGCTCCAGCCAATCCGCAGCCAGTTTATGTAATTAACTTGTTTTATCAACAACCATGATATCTGTCTTAGTTTTAATTTTAATAAGATGTTTTTCAAAATGCACAGAAGAGTATCCAATCGAATTTTGTGGAAAATGAAAGGTAGAATTTAAACTTCTAGTGTTTTCAAAAAACACTTTATTATGAGATTTTCACTAAACAGTTTTACAAAAACGCAACACGTGTTTCGCCATACAATGGCTTCTTCTAGCGTAGAATCAATCCAAAACAAGCTCTGTTCCCGAACACCAGAACTGCGACCCTTCGAGCAACTGTTTTAAGTCAACGTCTTCTTTTTCTGTCTGCTTGATTTTAACTCCTCGGCTTCTACGAAATCTAGAATGATCGATGAATTGGTTTCCACCAGTAGTTCATATTCTGTTTAATTTTCAGTACTTTCTTTATTTTCTGGAATTCACATGAAATTAAGACGATTCATATTCTTTCAGATATCTTGTCAAGATGAAAAATAAACTAACGACAGATTCGGTAGGAACCGAATTTCAATCCAATCGGAAACAAATTTCCAGTTCACTGCAATAATCGAGACAATAATTTATGGATCTGAATTCATTATTTCCTCAATTTATAAATAGCTGACTAGGTTATTTGATTTTTTCTCTATTTTATTTGCAACCAGTTTTCCGTGTTTTTCTCTCTGAAAAATGACACAATCTTCTTCAAAAATTATTGAACAGAGATGTCGAGAGTATATACTTAGATAGATTTTATTTGATCACGTTATATACATTTGTGACAAGTCCTAGACAGTTGGACAAATTAGTGTGCAAATAGAATGAACAATTAAAAGCTGCATTAAATTAAAAAATGATTCACAAATAGATAACAATTTCCTACTAGGTACTCTTTGATTTTCCTTTTGAATAAATTAAAATTGAATTCAGTCACATTATACTTATGAAAGTTTGTTAAATAAATTAACGTCCAGAGAGTTTCGTAATAACATTTCAAGTCTAACTCTTGGCTGCCTGAGTTGTCCGGCATTCATAGTTTCATAATTTTTATTATCTGAGTGTTTGGAGAGTGGTATTTTGTTTTTATACAGTGTGTAAAAGCCAAATGGAATAAACTCATTATGTCGGTTGGTTACTGTACATATTTAAAAAAAAAATCCCGAAACACGTCAAATGTAAATTATAATTTGACATTCTTCAACGTAAAAATGCCACCCCTACCATCAACCCCCTTCAAATGAGAGGTACAACCCCAAATTTTTTAAATGGGAAGTATAGGTTTGTGATGGTGGAAGTATAGGTTTGTGAACTTATTGCAATTATGATAATAAGAAAGTAAGCAAAAACCACAGTAAAGTTATTTTTAGACGGAATCCTTTAAAAAAACTGTGAATAATTTCCGTGGCAAATGGCAAGAATATTTATAGATTTTTGGAAGAATCTTCCAGGATTGGGTCACTCCAAGGCATTTATTTACCATTCGAAGCTTGATACCAAACAGTTGTTGGACTACAGTAGGGATGAACGACGCGACGGTGTCTAACATGCCTTCTTACAGGTTACTGTCATTTGAATCATTATTTGCAGAGATTCGGACTGTCGGAAGCAGTGTGTGTCGCCTCTGTTTGGAAAATGATGAAACAGCGGAGCACACACTTTGTGCCTACCCCGCTGAGGACCGAATCAGGTTTTTAGAGTTCGGCAGAGCTGTACTCTAATCATCAGACCTGAAAGATCACTTACCATACAAATTAATCAAAGCTGGGTTTATTTGGTCTAGTGGGAATGGGTGTGATCCATAATAAACCCTTGCGGGTTGCGGTGGAAGGTCGAATAGACCCACTCACTTTGGACCTAACCTAACCTAGTTAAAATTTGAAGTGTTTCGGTATTTTGTTAAAATATGTACTATAACCGAAATAATGAATGTATCATTCCATTTGGCTTTTACACAGTGTATATTTCTAACAGTGAGTATAAAAACAACATACAGGGCAAATACATTATTTCCAAAAAATGGTTGACAGTGTGCGTCGAATGAAGCTCCAGCTTTCTTCTGCATGCGAAAAGTTCTGTAAGTAGATCTACCCCAAAGGAGTATCCCATATGAAAGGTGACTGTGAAAAAGGGAATGATACGAAGTGAGAAGTTTTTTATGGCGCAATGCTTTTTTCAACTGGCGAAGTAGAAGCAACTCTGTCGAGAGTTTTTAACAGAGATGGTCAATATGTGATTCCCATCGAAGCGACTCATCTATAATTAATCATACCTAATGTCCTTGTTAAGTTTCAGTTTGTTGGATGTAAACCAGTATTCTGCTTTGTAACTGTCAGCCTAAAAATATTTGATGTGTTGCAGAAATGGAGTAATATATTAAACCTATTTCAGGTATGATCAAACTTAAAAATAAACAAAATATATAAAATATTCTGCACTGCAAAAGCACTCACCTAAATCATTCGTTATATTATTTAGTGATCGCAACATGTGCATGCGATGTAAAATGTCTAACATACTGAAATTCACTTTTATGGAGGAGGTTGTCATTATTCATCGAATATCTCTGAATATTTTCCCACATGGTTGAGAACCATGTTTCAGATACCAGCATTTCAATGCTAGTGATACTATACAGACCGAGAATTGAGCTCAATGCATATTATGCATTTAGCGAGACGACATCTTTGGAGAAACGAAATTTATACATTTTCAGCCAATTTCTTAATATCCAGACTCTTGCTAGGAATCACACGACAAAAGGTAAAACTTCGTATAAATTTCGTTCGTAGGGGGTCGACAGCTGTTCAACAATAAACCTTTTTTGTTCGAATCCAGAGTTAAAGTTCATTACCCATTCACTCCTTGTAACTTTCTTATTTTTCACTTCACAAAAAATGTCACACAATTCTCTGAATGAAACAATGAAACTTATGGTCTCGGTATTTTGGAATGTGCGAGGTGTTAATATTCATCGAATATCTTGAAAAGGAATATACCATCAACAGTGAATATTATTTAGCGTTTTAGGAGAGATTGAAGGCCGAAATTGCAAAGAAACGACCTCATATACCAAAGAAAAAAAGTTGTTTCATCAAGACAACGCACCGTGTCAAGTCGATCAAAACAATGGCAAAACTACATGAATCAAACTTTGAATTGCTCCCACATCCATCGTATTCGCCAGATTCCGCTCCTAGTGTCTACTGGCTGTTCGCAGATCTCAAAAATGCTCACCGGTTAGAAATTTCGCTCTAATGAAGAGGTCAGTGCTGAAACTGAATCCTATTTTGAGGCGAAAAGTCAATCGTTTTACAAAAATGGTATTAACATTTTGAACAAAAAAAAATGCGTTTTCCGTCTCAGGCCCAGGACTTTTCAGCCTAAATGTTACATTATCATTGGATACAAAATATTTCATTAAAAAACTTGAAAAGCGATACCCCTTCAGTTTTCCAATCAACTCAATTCTCGTTCTCCACTCACCTGGGAAACTAATTTTAGCTCCACCACCGATGTACAGGAGAAATCTGATGCTTCAGATATAAAGTTTGTAACATGATCTAATGAAAAATTTTAAGAGAAAGATAAACAATTAAAATAAAAAATTCAGTGATTGAATGACTAAAACTGAAGATTTGAAGATTGGCAAAAATATTTAAGAATTTGAAAAAAGTTTGAGGATTGAAAATATTTTTTTGGACGAAATTCTCGTTAGTCTGAACTGACACTATTAGACATACCTGAAGAGGATATTGTATACAATGGTGTACACCGTCATCTGATAATCTCATACTGTCAACCACTGTCAACCAAATTTCAACTATGCATTCATATGTTTACATTATGCATTACTATGTTATTAATAAAACATATTCAATTCAATTTTCATTATTCAATAATTACAAGGAGTTTCGTAAATATGTTTGCTATTTGAATGATATTAACGACAACGATAGTGATCATATTCCTAAGACCATTCCCATGTGACCACTAATGCGTTAAATTGGATGTCTATTGCGGTTTAACACAACGCCTTTGAAATTTTTTGTTCCGATTCATTAATGATGAATTAATAACATTTGAAGGGGTGATTTTAACAAATCTGTTGACAACCAGTATTTCTATACAATTTAGTTGAGGGACACAGTGAAACATCCTAAACCACCCAGAATCTGGCGTAGTTTCACTAAACGTGTTAGCCAAAGGGCACTCCATATGGCACTAATTATATGCAAATTGACTATCAATACAGGAATAGTGACCCCTCTATGTATACATTATGGAACATGCAAGATTTTGGGTGGTCGAGTAATTTTCCCTAAATTAGTTTTCATCGAAAATTGCCTGCTTCGTAATAGTCATAAAGATATGACGACAGACCACCTATGTATCTAATGAGCTGTAATTATTTCTGATGTGGTTTAGTTCCTGGAATTATTTTATTTCATTTCCACTATTACGTACAACAAATCACAAATAAATCGACAGCATCCTCTTGAATTATATTTCTTTTGCAGTACAGCACTACCAACTTTTATCAGAAAGTACAACCGAGAAAAAATTTTGGCTTAAATAAATTAGACAAGTGTTGACAACTACACATGTGCCAGTACTGAACAGAAATCTCATTCATTTCTTATGTGCAAGTGGAAAATAATTGAAAGATAATAGGTAATATATAACATAACACTACATTCTCATAAGCGATAAATGAATTAAGTGAAAATTGAAAAATTGATAAACTTACGACCAATAATCTATACTCGTATATATTTGAATGGATGAGTGCTATAAATGATCATGAAAAGGAAGATAATAAGATAATAACAGCTATACACATAGATACAATTCATATGATATTTTCGAAGATTGATTGCCTGAAGATCAGAAAATGTTTTGATCCCGAATCTGAAACGTCATCCACATATTCCGGTTCCTATGCAGTGTCGCTATTCTCAACAGGTAATTCATTAATCACATCATGAACGATGATACCTATCATGGGTCCATTTGATACGAAATCCCCTCAAATTTCTTTGCTCGTTCACAACTAAATTTCCATTGCTGGGAAGAAAACGTAAAAAAAAACATCGCAATATCGTTGAAATTGAAAGTACCATTTTCAGTACGGCCCAGATCCAGGTGATATGACGATAATCGTACAACGTTGTAATTTGCTGCTATTGAGAGCTGATCTATTTCACACCACTCGAATTTTGGCTAATTATTGTTGTTGAGGGCATATGATTCAGGTTTCAGCATGCTTTTTTCAAATGGAATATGTATTCTTATGTAATAACCATGGCATTTTTGATCGATGTGGTTGGCATTTTGTCAATTGGTTTGACTTCCGTCTAATGTGAACATTCGCAACAAACGCGTTTTCATCATTCGCACCCTTTATTTATCAAGAGGTTTTCTCAAATTTTAGTCGAATATTCTGGCGTTTCATTAATATTATCTGTTATTTTTAACCTTCCTTCACCGAATCCAAGTTTATGAATTTCTTCTCGCAAAGACTTCCCGCTACTCTGATAGTCAATATCCCGTAGGTAGTCTCATGAATTTCCCTAAGCGTAAGAACTCGTTTTTTTATATGGAAAATAATTCTGCATCTGCATAATATTGATGAATCAGCATCAATCATTACAATTTTGCAATTTTTGATACATTTCTTTTCATTTGGAGTTAAAAATTATTTTTCTCGCCATCTTCTTTTTTTAGCTCTGATTTGATTTTTCGCACAGCTCGCATGCAAACCCCTGTGGCCTTAGCTACTCGTTCTTGAAAATTATAAGTTGAAATACAATATTGGTTACAATTTTACATATTTCTATTACTTCTTACCTTCGCAAGAGGAATTTTCATTCCATATACCGGTGCTTCGACTTGCACAAATCTTAATATGTCTTCACAATTTCTCTGCTTTGTCTACTGACAATCTTGTGTTTAAGTTGACTGTTCGAAGGTATTTTCAAACACAGCAAATACCTTACAGTTTACCAGACAGAATAATTTTTCTGATTACTGTAATAACAGGATGTTAACTACACGAGTTTTTCGATGATACTGAGCTCTCGCCCCACTCCGCCGGCTAATCGACTTCGCATCAAATATTCAAAGTCACAGCTAGATTTGCCACGCTGTAACTGATCTCTTGCGAGTAAACTTCGTGTAACACAAATGTTCATTATTTAGCTAAGTAGGTTATAGCAAGAGTCACAAAGACACAGCTTGTTTTAGAAATAATAAAAAACTCAGCAGTTTTTATGCTGATTGAACGATAATTTATCATAATCCTGTACAGCTCTCGAGTGTTTGAATTTGTCGAAAATACAGTTGTTATGAAATTTTATCTGATCATTTTCCAGTTTGTTTATTTTCCTCGACAGATTCATTTGCATTTTGTAGATTTCTGCAATTAAATTATTTCAAATTTGGGCTTTGAATCACTAAATGGATACATAAATTGTTGCGAAGTGTCGTAATTTTAAGCAGAATTTCTCCCTCCTCAGCTTCGAATACCTGTGTTAAATTTTTTAGAAATAGAAAACCAAGACTGGACAGTCCTGATCTAATACAAGCACATGGTCAAGCATCACAATAGCATGCATTCTCTACTATTTTCCAAACGTCTGCTGTAACATAATGAAACACAAATGTGCAACATTTCTTTGGAAAACCGACAAATAATGCGACTTTGCGATGTTGCGTTTTTACATTCTTATGCTTTTGCGTGACAGATCAAAACAGTGCTGTCTCATGTAGATTGTAGATCATATAAATTAAATGCCCCTGAAATTTTGCCTCTAGCCCAATTAATTTTATTCTAGTTTCCATGGAAATTGTCAAAAACAAAAAAAAACATTCAGGATCATTGACAGAGTAGAGTACTTCACATTTTTCCACAAAACATAGAGTTCAATTTAAACCTAGAAACTGAACAACTTTTGTTTTTTCAAGTTACTTAAATTGAAATTATATTATTTCATGAAATTGACACTCACAAGGATAACTTCAAATAAAAATTATATTATTTTCGATTGTATATTGAAACGATTGTCATCTCCAATAACATCAAGTATAGAATGACAGAATTAATATGATCAACATCTCTGATGAAATTGATAGGAGGTGAAATCAGAATTGTAAGTTCTCAACTTTCCCTCTGTGCAAATTCATTCCCGAATACAAAAATAAATAAATTACCATTATTTTCATTTGGCTCGCTATCCCTGCAGGTATCTAATTCGTTAGAGATTATAAAACTCGAAACATAATACAGGAAACAGCGAGTGCGTTGGCGACATACGTCGACTCTAAAGCAGACTAGGAAAAAGTGCAAGCAGCGACAAAAACTCGTTGGTTAAGCAAGTTTGTAAATGTTTCCCTCGATTGCGTGGAGGTCGCTTCCATGGAAAAAAGTTCGCTGTTTGCGGTTTAGTTATCTGCCTTTCAGTACAGAAGGGTTTTTAAGCGATTTCGAATTGCCAATGTCTGTTGTTCTCGTTCTTGGCTTCGGGAGACGATGACCCTTTGCAAGAATAAGACGACGACGAATACGATTACACATTATACCGTATGTTTCTCATACATTAACTTTCAGGTTGTTGCAAATGTGACATTCACTAATTCCGCACAAATAGTTACTCAAATTGGTGACATGAATATATTTTCAGCTCCACTATTCTTGGCCTCAATTTATTCCCCTTTTTTTTATCGTGTTATCAACATAAATTACATCGAATGTTAGAGTTTGCGAACTTTCGTTGTTTGAATAAGTTATGATATTTTCAAATGCTGGAAAGAAACATTAATGAACTATTACAGAAACTAGGACCAAAATAATCATTGAGTATAAAACGAAAACATTAAAGTGCTAATTGGTCAAGAAAAAAAGTTATCTGAAGAAAAAATTTAATAATAATATGGGCCAGAAAAAGTACAATGTCAATATAAAAAATAAAAATCTAAACTAACCTACTCCACGGTGTTTCCATTGTTATATCGAAAAAGGTCTTCAGATGATGCTGATGCTTCTAGAATATTTATAGGTCAAATGGAAGCACTTTTACGGTTCATTACAGCCAGTTTTCTAGCTTGTTTAAAGATTTCCAAAAGCATAAAATCTTCAAATTGGCGTGTCTGAATGTGTCATTGTTCAAAATATACGCAACCATAATTGAACCATAATTCCTCCCTATGAATAATTTCAGCTTCAGACTTGTTGATGTTGTTGGTAGGTCCAAATATCAACCCCAAGGCACTGTGTATCTGCCATACAAAGAAGGTGTCATCAACAGAATCGTGAAAATTCTGAAGAAGGAGAAAATTAACACCGGCTTCAAACCAACGAAGAAAATATCAAAGTATCTGAGATTAGCAAAAGACAGCAGAGATGCACTCAGATCAACGAGAGTTTACAAAACTCCATGTAACTGTGGTAGAGTCTATATCGGTCAGACGAAAAGAAGCATTGGTACCAGCCTGGTGGAGCACAAGGGGAGTTGGGGATTGGGACAGACCGAGAAATATGCAGTCGCTGAAACACTAAGATAACATATTTACAAAAGATATGGCACACAGCATTGGAAGGCGCCAAAACGAAGCTAAGTCACGCGGGAAATACGCGCGAACCCGATTAGAAAGTGCGCGGAAAATCAGCACTATAAATGACACAGTAGAAATGGGAGCTTCAGTTTCAGTTGACACGTCAAGAAGAGTGTTTCTCCTGATTTGATTCATTTTTCTTGCTAGGTGTTCTTCTTGGATGGCCAATAAGGACTTTCAACGGCCTTTTTGATTTAATGATTCAGAACTTTTCGTACTATTTTTGTATTCATAATTCTTAAAGTTGTTATCTGAGTTTTCATGTGCTGTTCCCGGATCTGAGGCAAGTTTTCATGTATTCAGATTAAATTTATCTTATCATCTGCGACAGTCACTTGTCGTGAGGATTGAATACTTAGCATAACAGCGTTTCTTCCTTGCGGAGGCTATCTCATCTTACGTCCGATATCTGTTCTAGTAACATTTTGAAGTATGTATTCGATCGCCAATCCTTCTTAATATGGCGTAGGTGATTGCAGAATTAATTTTTTGTAGATTGGAGATGGTCGAATTTGTAATCCAGGAAATGTCTCCTGTCTGTCGGAAAAAGTGTTTCTATTCCACTATCAGTTCTAGAAAGAATAATTCGATTTAGATCTTCTTCTCCATTATGAATTTCATGGAAGATTCGACATTTTTGAGATGATGCGTCTTGTTTTAGGTTCTGTGCATCTAATTCTGCGTCTTATGGTTTCATACTATCAAAGAATCGTCAACTTGTCTCAACCATTTTGGACTTTTTCAATAGCCTTCACACAAATCACTTCATGCGTATGTCAGCCTCTGAAAGATGAAAATGACAATCGTATTGGCAGTCCATTGTTTCATGTTAAGCAGTTCAACCACATAGCTAGGGTATACATGAAACTACATACTTTTTCAATAGCCACACTTCAGTTTTCGGTAACAATTTCTTCTGCAACACTCCATAATACATTACAATAAATTTCTCCGTGAAAAGCAGGTCATACGAAATTACATGAAACCAGACTTCAAGTTAATAATGCATTTTTATTCCCAAACTGAAGGTTGAATTTGAAAAGAGAAATTATATGAGATACATATGGCGTTCGAGATAACTTTGCCAATGATTATAACTTCAATGATTCAACTATTTGAAGGGGCGGCAGAAACTTGCCATAAGCTGAGCTGAGCTCAAGAACTGACTCTGGTCTGATGAATAAGTTGCTGATTTCAACAGATCTAGTCATTACAGTAATCAAGAAGAAATGAATTGAAATAAAATCACCACCGTACTAACTGAAGTAAAAGGTTCTGATGCAATGAAAGGTGAAGGTATAATATTGTAGTCAGAAAGATTTTTTAGAAAATGGTAAGAAGTGCGACTTAATACTATAATGATGACTATGAAGAAGATTTAGTTTTTTGAAGATAATGAAAGAGTACAATATAAAGAACTACAGGAAAACATGAAGACTAGACTACTGTAAATGTATATCTCTGACTTCATTAACTGATTGGTATATATCTGAATTTTCCATTTCGTTCTCAAAATTATTGACTTAGAAGAGAGGTTCTGGAAAACTATTTTTGAAGTAATAATTTCTTATGGGAAGGTCATCCGCTTCGTTACCTAACTCATTACAACGCCAGTCTGTCTAGCTTCCCTTTCTCTCACGCATACATCAGCGGAAGGCAGGATCTTCCTCTCTCGTCGGACAGACGCTCAGTGTGTGCGATAAAGATTTACTATTGACAATATTACAGAAATCTAACCGGCAAGTATGTATTATTCTTTCATTCCGTGAAACGTGGCTCAAAGATGATGATACTAATTTTATGTATATACATTTTAAGTATCATTATTCAATCCTACAAAACTAACAATTAACATATTGTAGCTATAATATATGTACATACACGAAATAATCAATAAAATATTTTATTAATAAATAACCTTTCCTTATATTATCATATTGATTACATAAAATTTAAGTAATAACTTAAGGTCTTTTCAATAATAAATAGTTCAACTTAGATTAATTCGAAGTATTACTTCTGTCGAGTGTCCCGAAACGAACACATTTCTTAATGTAATAACTCTGAAGATTAAAGTTACTTTGGAATTTTCGAAAAGAAAAATATCAAAAGTGAATTTGTATTTGAACTGCTAGCAATTTCATCGCCTTACTTAACTATACATGTATGATGAATAGCAGAATGAATTGCTCTGAAACTTCGACACTTTTCAGTGGTACTTGCAAAACTGCCATCCTTCTTGATACCTGAAGCTATTAATTCTCATTAGAAGAAACTCTAAATTAAAGAAAAGTTTCGCAATAAATACTAGTGTCAGGAATATGGAATCGGAGTAATCCAGCATGCTTCGTGCGATAGCGTTTTATGCCCAACTAGACAAGTGAATAGATGTACAGAACTTTTAACATAAATTTCAATTGGACGCACGATCTACAGAGACTGCAAATATCGTTTTATTTTTTCAAGGCACGTGGAAACAAACAATAAAAGTGAATCGTGAGAGGTAAAAATTTTCGTGTGGGTCAACGCAGATGCCATTTGTGGCAATAAGCATATTCTTCGTAACATGCAGAGAAATATGCAACTGGGAATAACTGGATATGAAATAGTTGGTGACGAACTTGACCAACGGTTGGTCTTGAAATTACTTTTGCTATTCACAAAAGTATTCCTATAGATACAGGCAAAAAAATTACAGTAATTTTTCATGTATATGTACCAATGACAAATATTTATGTAAACATTTATGTAAAAAACTAATACTGTTATTTGTGACTTGTATACAAAAATTTGAGGTTATTTGAAAAAATTACCATTTTCGACAAATACTTTTTTTTTCTATCCCAATATGTTCAAAAAAATGAAAGAGTGGAAAAATGTCACGATTCATTTTTGGAGAAAATGTCCATAAATAAAGCATACCTCTTTAAATTCAGAGGGTGAACCATTAGTTGATGGAAAGCAGGCTACGCAGCAACACAACGAGGTAATTATCGACAATTTTTATGAAGACTTTTTTTTTCTTAGAAAGAGTCGTTCAAGGAACAACTGATATAATAAATGTCTCGACTGCCAAAAACAGAATTTATCGAATTTATCTACACTAAGAGCAATGAATACAAATGCAAAGGGAGATAGCAAATTATTACTTTATTAGTTTTGCATTTTGAATGAAAACTGATTTAGATTAAAGTAGGCAGTAAATGAAACTTATTTCCAATGTATATAAAGAAAGAATTCTTTTCTACAACTGTGATTGACCGCCAATTTACACACAGCCCCGTAGGAAGCCCCGCAGAAGGATTCAAATACTAATAATGGACTCAGCAAACAGATCATTTATCGAGGTTTTAATAATTTTAAGAGTTCTGAAATTCTGAGGGTACACAATCTGAGCTGAAATAGACTAGTCTTATAATAGACTAGCAGAGACTTGGTCATCGTTACGTATAATAATAATAATATAATAATAAGTTTATTAGCAGTCTCTTGGTGACAATATAAACAATGTACAAAAACAGAGCAGTTTCTTTAAACAATAATTCCACAAAACCAAGCCGAGGGTGTCCGTGGTATTTAGTTCATGTATTTCTGATCTTTAAACATTATTCTAAGAGGTGAACATAAATGTTGGAAAACTGGTAGTTACCAAGTTACTAAATGCTAACTCATTGATAAAAAGGTGTATATCTTCAAAAATCTAATAATATTGTAACGAGCATAATACCCCAATAATGAAAATTACGTATATCTAATCTACACACACATACAAATATTTACCTATATACAAAAAACAAATACATAAATTCACGATAATACAATAATTGACTGATGAACATATTATCATAGAAACAAATTATGGATTTCAGATGCAAAGGAACGTTGGATACATATTCATTATTCGAACAATTGTAGAAAGGCGCTTCTTTCTATGGAAAGCATAAAATGCTGTACATTTTTTTTCAATTGAAAAAGAGAGTATGATTCGACAATTTCTCTTGGTACGTAATCGAAAAATCGTGGTGCTAAAAATGCTCGGCATTTTTGACCTGTCGTTTTCCTTGCAATTGGAATTTTGAGTTTGTTGGAGTCATTTGCTCTCGTGAGATATCTATGCGATATATAATCAAGCTCATTCGTTTTTTTTTTGAGTTTGAATAAATAGATGACTGACTTGCAAAAATATAATTGTCTTAAATCAAGGATTTCAATTTCTTCAAATAGGAGATCAGACGAATAGGTCCTTTTATGGAGCATAATTTTACAGAAAAGTTTTTGCATAACTTGTAATTTTTGAATATATATATACGATGCAGCACCCCATACGATAAAAAAGATTCAATTAAAGCAAAACTGAAGTATTTTCAGAAGGGACAGGGTCAATATCTTGCTCGTATATCAAAATCTCCCTGGTAAAGTTCTCAGAGTACTAGTGACATTAACTAAATGACAATCCCAACGTAAATGACAGTCGATTTTTATCCCTGAATTTTGAACATTTTCAGTAGACTAAACTCTCAAAATATTGTTATGGTTCCTCACTTTTAGAAATTTGTAGTTGGGTAAACCGTTCATATAACTTGTGATAAGCAGAAACATAGTTTTTTTATCAAAATCGATAGTTAACAATTTATGATTGTCGATGGTGGTATTTAGATCTTGTTCAATTTCAACCTTGAAGTCATCCCATGTTTCACCAAAATAAAAAACTACACTATCGTCAGCAAAACTTATAATTTTGCCAGAGGTTTGTGAAGTTGATAAGTTATTGATCTAAATAATAAATAGTATCGGTTCCAAAACCGCCCCTTGTGGAACTCCACACTGTACTATCCTTTCCTTGCTCACATAACCATCTATTTTTACGCATTGCCGGTGGTCTTACGAGTATGATTCAAATTGACTATAGACATTTCTACGAACTCCCACATTTTGCAAGGCCTCCAACAGCTGAGTATGGTCCACAGTGTCGAAGGCCTCTGCAAGATCGAGGAATACTCTAATCGCAGACCTGTGATTTTCTATTGCATGGTCCAATTTTGTAGTAACTAACGAGATAGCTTCTTCCGTTGACTTCTTTACTTGAAAGCTTAACTGATTGGGGAAAATGATTTTGTTCTTGTCTAAAAAAGATTGTAATCGTACCTACATTCAGCTTCAATCAAAATATGACATAAGGATGTTGCTGTTTCGATGGAAATTTATTTGAGTGTTTCCACTTTCATCCCGTCTACACCAGGAGCATTGTTATTTTTGAGTTCTGATGTGATCATAACAATATCCATTTCGTTTACAGCTTGTAAAAAGATCGAATTTGGATTAATGTTTTAACTTGGTGGTGAGCTAGGGGGTTCGATGATGTTTCTGGCAAGGTTTAGCCAATTTCTGCAAAAAATCGTTTGTCCTCAGTTTCTGACCCGTCATGAAGTTTCACACGATTAATTTCTACTTATGTATTATTAGAATTAGTCATATTTTTTATGGTTCTTGGAGTTATTTCTGTTTATTTCGAAAGGGAGAACCAGCCCCAAAGAAGGCGAAGACCGTTTCAATATAAAAACATTATCGAACTTATTGAAAGTCGATGGAAAAAGTGTATAAAGCTGCATAGAGATAATGTGTTTTTTTTTTTGGGCCGGGTATTTCTGGAACCACGCTCTATTTTAAAGCGCTGGTGAGCGGAAAACATATTTTCCTCAAAACAGATTACCTACATTAACCTAAAATTATATGTTAAAATCAAAATCTGTTTTGCTAGCTAAACTAGGATCGAAACACACTCCATATAAAAATAATTAATTCATTACAGTTAGGAGCACCTCAATTAATCATCGTCATCCTATGGCTGGGATTTAATCAAATAAACGAATGTTATTTACGTACTGTCAACGATAACATGAGTGGATTCAACTCATTCCATGACAAAAAATAATTTTATTAACGAATTGAGTAGTTTTTCTTATAATGTTATCCGTATTTTGTACTGAAAAGCCGATAAGCAAGTGTCTTACGGCGACAGTGTTCCACGTAGGTGAAATTATACTTCTTTTATTTATTATTTTGTATAGGAATCCTGTGAACGATATTTGATTACGAATGTTCGGAATACAAACGGAATAAAGAAAAGTGTTATTCGCATAATTCAGCGTTCATATAAAAGTATTTGTTTCCAAAGTATTTTTCTTTCTTGTAATTCAATGTTTTCATGAAAATAGGTGTTTCGAGTTTCCAGTTTATGTCTGAAAGTTACTTCTTTGCATGATCTACACATTGCTTTTTTTTTTGTATCAGGCTGGAGCGGTAGAAAGCCAAGACCTTTCTTTCCAAAAAATTTCTATTATCTTTAAAGACAGAGAGGTTGCATTTCTATGTTGACTGGCCACAAATCGGAAGGTGTGACATCATTATCGCAGAAACACCCCTCTTCCATCAAAATTGTGCGAATCGCTAATGGAAGCCAGTGATATAACTAATCACCGATAATTAAAGTAGTTGGCAGTCGTTGGCACGTTCTATCTA
Organism: Leptinotarsa defecta; assembly: GCA_015342085.1. Lineage (NCBI taxonomy): Eukaryota > Metazoa > Arthropoda > Insecta > Coleoptera > Chrysomelidae > Leptinotarsa > Leptinotarsa defecta. The sequence continues at coordinate 19,921 of WOGO01000091.1, forward strand.
CACCTCAATCGGGGAGAGTGTGCCAAATTACAGACGTTGAAATTAATGACGAAATTATGTGTTACGCATCTGTCGACATTTAGATGGGTGAGATAATTTGCTTTAACGTATAACAAAAGTATAAAAAAGTGTCAAGTGGTATAAAATACGATCCTACATTAGCACGAAGCTTAAAGATGGAGTAATTAGTTTCGATAGTATGTAATTACTTCAGTTCACAATATTTTATTTAGAACAGTACATTAGACTCTTTTACTTGCTAATATTATTCCAATGAAACAATAATCCTGCTAAAACTCATTTACGCTAATCAGTCAATTATTTTTGGTGATGCAAACAAGAAAATTTTAAAAAGTATCAGTTACTACAGTTGTTAAACTAATACCGTTTGGAAAATTATATCGCCTGTATGTTCGTCCGTCTATCAAGAATTTTACCTGTATTTCGATGTTATGATATTAAAAACACGATATATTATTGAAATATGTCGAATAAATGAGTTAGAATTTTACATAAACTCATTCTATCAGCCAACTGTCCGAATACAAGCATTAATTCCAAAAAACATGTAAAATAAGAGTATGATATTATTCAGGAAAAATTCATTTGAAACCCAAACAGCTAGTATATGAAAATTTCGAAAGTATGTCTATCGAGTTGTTTGAACTGATTTGCGTTCATACGTTTCTTCGGTGTGAAAAAAAAATAGTTCCGTATATTCGAAACGGAATTATTCAAATTAGACAAATTTCTCACCTATCAAAAATTGTTTGTTGATGAAAATTTCAGAGCACATTCTTCAAAAGTATGTCTACCGATGTAATTGAACAAATTTGCGTACCATATATTCCTTCGTTGCAAAAAAAAATAGTTCCATTTATTCAAAACTGAATTATTAAAAAAATTCAAATTTGAATAATTCGGTTTCGATTATACAGAACTATTTGTTTTCGCACCGAAGGACCATATGGTATGCAAATCTGTTCAAACACGTCGATAGACATACTTTTGAAGACTTTTTTTAATAATTCAGTTTCGAATATAAGGAACTATTTTTTTGCATCGAATGAATGTATGATACGCAAATTTGTTCAACACATTCCTTTGAAGAATGTACTCTGAAATTTTCATTAATAAACTATTTTTGATAAGTGAGAAATTTTACTTTTTTGAATAATTCACTTTCGAACATTTTTTTTTTTCACCAAAGGAATGTATGGTACGCAATTCTGTTCAAACAGGTCCATAGACATACTTTCGAAGAATGTACTCCGAAATTTTCATCATCAAAATATTTTTGATAAGTGAGAAATTTGACTTTTTTGGATGAGTCTCTCCTGGGCATTCGGTATTGTTAAACTCAGGATATCTCAAATCACATACTTTTGAGTTAAAAGTCATAAAATTTCTACCGAGAAACCAATTTTCCAGTTCCCGTATACTACCCTTTTTTCGGTAGAAATGAATTTTTCCTGAATAATAATATAATCTTATTTTACATGTTTTTTGGTATTAATGCTTCTATTCATACAGTTGGCTGATAGAATGAGTTTATGAAAAATGCTTACTCATTTATTTCATATATTACAATAATATATCGTGTTTTTAATATCGTAACATCGAAATACAGGTAAAATTATTAATATTTGCAATCTGACAACACTGTTCGCAAATCTCATTTTAAACCCTGTTTTTCGTCATAAACTGTGGATGAGAAGTTGTGGGTAACTTCACACTAATTAGAAAATCTAGTTTCATCCATTACTACTAAACTACTGCAGATATATCCAAATATTTTGTAAAAAAAATATTATGCGTCCCAGAGCGGTCCAAAAATGTTTGATTTTTTTTTTCATAACAATAATATTTCGGGAATTATTCAAGAATTTGTGAATTACGATTATTAAATACTGGAACGGTGGAAAAATGTGGCAACTGAAAACTGAAAATATCGAAAAACTTTTCGAAGGTGAATAAAATGCTTTATTACAGTTTTCTCGTAAATGATATAGTTCAGGAAATAATGGATATGTGTATATTGGAAAAATCTCATGTTTCGTTCGAAAGGATGAAGATATCTAAAATTTCCATTGAATCAATTTTGAATGACTTATTATTTCAGAAACCAGAATTTCAACAGGCTTCAAAATACTTCATCACGGTTTATAGAGCTCAGAAAACATTGTTTAAATATCACAAATGTTAATGTTCATCTCAATAATTTCCATAGAAATTGTCACATTAATTTTTCTCGAGAAATGCATAATTTGGAGACTTTGCCACAAAATTCTCAAAGAAAATGTTATCGACATTACTGGCGTCTGGAGACAAATTGAAACTAAAAACTAATGATATAGAAAAAAAACTATATTCTCTATATTATGGTTCCGGAAATTTTGGTTCAAAACTGAAAAAAGCTTATTTTTGGTTGAATTGATGGAAATCTTAAACGATTGAGAACAAACACATCAACATTTTTTTAACGACATGAAATGTTTGTCAAAATTTGTAAAATTTCAATAATTTTTGAAATCAAGCAATGGACTTGGAAACATGGTAGGGATATTCACGTTACTGATACCCTATTATATTTGAACCAATGTCTGTCGAAATCCAGTTTAAAGAAATTTCAAAAACAAACACATTTTCAATTTACCATTTATACATGAAAAATCAACCGTTTCGAGGTTTTTACGTTGTATCCCCTTTCACGAAATGGCTCCTCATACTACAGTAGAAAAGTTTCTAAGAGTACGAACACAGTGGAGTCAGGATAACAATCCTCATATTATGAGAAAAATATCGATCCACAGTAAAGCCTGGCAGGTTACGTAGTTGAGCGCTATGAACGTGGATCGAAGCTACCTCGATTTTTTGAATAGCTCTGCCCCAAAGGGGTGCATGCACAAATAGCATCCACCACTACCCCTGTCACTGTCTACCATCGACACCCTGTCGAGAAAAGGCTACGCAAACAGTGATTGTTCGTCTTTATTTTCTTTTGGTAGCGATTTTATGTTTTTCGAAATAAAATCAGTGTATGTTGAGAGACTTATTGAGGTGTTCAACAAAGCACCAGCAACAAAGAACCATACTCACCATCACAATCTACACATCTTTATTGACGGTAGTACTTGTAATAAAGAGTAGGTATTTATCTGTGTTTTTTTATTGAGTATTTAGTCTTGAAAGGTCTGCAATAACATCAACTGAAAAAATAAAATTAATTATCATACAGTATGAAAGAAAAGAATATCAGAGTTTTATTTTTTATTTCCTTGTTTTGATAATACAAATAAAAAATGCAATTTACAGTCTAACTATAACAGTTCACAGACTGGAATCATACCTTATGGCCAGTCATTCAAACTAAAATATTCAATGAAAAGAGATATATATCTTCAACCTTTTTTTTTGTGAAAATTTGTATCTTACCTAGTTCATATGCAAAATACTTTTCAACATGAATGTCACGTACGAATAATTGTATGGCCCGAGTATTCCATGAACATGGGAACCAACGGGAGAGAAATTCAAAAACTACCTATCACTACTTTGCATGTCAACCTTGAGCAGAAGTCATGCAAATTTAGTTGTATCATTTTTATTAAAAAATATGTATCACCGTAACCTTGTGAATAATTTTTTTTGTTAAAAGTTACCTAGCGAAATAATGTATCCATGGAAAAAAAGAACACATCTAAATGTCAACTCGATATATTAAACACTGTAATACCGTTCAATTTAAAATCAGTTTTACAAATTTTCAAAACAATACAAAAAACTACAGCAAATAAACTACTCAATCTTATATGTATTTTTTCAGCATATATAAGATGGGGATAGGATAAATGTAATACATATTTCAATTAACTGTTTTTGATATCAATCAATTCATATATTTCGATTCTTGGTGTTTCCAGTAACCATTTCTTATTTTGGATTTGAAAAGATAAATAAATCTTAAGAATTTGAAAGGGTTCGGTATACCTTGGATGCAAGGTATGTGTGACTACGTTATATAATGATTTTATAGTCATTTCAGCAAAACTAGTAGAAACCTCTGATGAATAATGAGCACAAATGCAAATATTTTCCTGATATTCAGTTGAGATTCGTTTCTATAGGTCTCGGTTTGGGAAGTGTGTAGTTTAGTCATTTTGATAATCCATTTTTGTAACGTTCTTACATTTTTCAGGTAGTAATAGTTAGTTACTCCACCCCCCCGATGATAACATATAGTCAAGAGTTTAAAAATGAAACTGAGATCATTCTGAATTGGTCTACTATCTGTACATGAAAAATAAATCGTCTCGAAATTTTCACGTTGTATCAATTGAAGAGAATTTTGCAAAAATCAATAAATTTTTCCGTCAATTAGTTTAAAATCCAAAACTTGAATAACATTATTGAATCTTTATCAATTTCTGTTTTAATACACTTATATGAACGAAAAACCAACAATGATGCTCAAACTGAACTGAACTGAAGTACAAATTATTTCTGCGGGGGGTTTTATTTTCAGATGTAGGATTTCGAGGATATTTCTCAAGTTTCTGAACTTACCAAGTATCTCAATTATTTTATCAAATTACTGTTTTTTATGATAATGATCATATAATTTTCACAATAAATTTCATTTGAAACTCGTTTCGCTACACGGTAGCTTCGTCAGTTTCTGATGAAGCTACCATGTATGGAAGCTTGTTTTGAATAAAATTATTGTAGAAATTCTATAAGTATTATCACGCGTGGTGTTATCAATCTTCATCAAGTAACGAGCCAGAGTATTCATAAATTACTATTGATCTATTTCATATTAATTTCGAATGTATTACCTAGATATTGATCATATCCACCTTTTTTAGAAACTTGAAACTTTGGGAGACTGTTCTAATAGCTAAAATAAAAGTTTCCACATATTGATGGATGGATTCCAGTTATTTTTGAGAACTATTATTTTTATTAAACTATACTATTTATTACATTCATTACATTTAATGGTCTGGTGATAAAGGATCCAATATTGTGCAGCCGTTTGGCATCCGTATCATTTCATATCTAAAAATAATTTGGAAAAAATTCAAAATAGACTATTACAGCATTTATATTCTAGGAAATATGGAGTCTACCCAGATAGTTATAGTGCAAGAACTAATTATCTCAGGACAGAATTTGAAATTTTGAGTTTAGAGAATAGAAGGTTATACATAATAATCGCAGTTTTTTACAAAATTTATAATAACTATTCCAACTGCCCTCAGTTACGTAGTTTGATGAAAAGAAGGAACCCTTTTAAAATAACAAGATCAACCCTTTTTTTCGAAATTTCATTAGTCACCACAACGAAAAACTGTAATTTTTACCACCCTGTTTGAAGTAACAGAGATTACGCTGAAGTGTGGGAAACCTCCAATTATCACCTAACTCTCGGTACCATGGTATCTCTAAACTCATAGATATCAGCATTTATAGAGGTCACGATTTCTGAAGAAAAAATTGCAATTAATTCATATTTCGAAAATGGTAACAGATAGATATAGGGAAATATAAAGAAAAGTTGTCGGGTAATTGTTGTGAATTCCAAAAATATTATTATATACAGGGTGTTCCTCTCAAAGTTGCTACTACTTTATTATGGAAGTGGCAACACCGCATTGTCGAAAATATTTCAGTTGCGTAGAAAATTTCCGAATATGCTCTCCATTGAATTTTCGAACCGATCCGGTGTCTAATGTGACATCCATTGTTATTTAGCCTGTATAGGAGGGAAAATATCTAACGAAGTTTATCAGCCTCAGCAAAAGTAGAATTCAATTTGAAAAGCTAATGAGTTGGCTGCTGTTTTTGAATTCGAAATTTCCGAGTTTTCTGAAAACCAATCTTTGTTATTCCAGCAAAGCAATTGTGCCCATAATTTGAAATGAAACAAATCAGTAGACTCGGCCATTAAGTGTGGACACAGAAAGACAGGTTCGCTCCCAAGTTTTGAAGAGAGGGATATAATTTCGAATATGGTTAACCTGATTCTGGATGATGATGAAATTGAAAATGCACATAACTTGATAAGCAGATCGGGATTAAGAGGCTTTTTGGAAACTGTAGATATTTCAAAACAGTCGCACTCTTCGATTTTTGTTCCGAAGGAAAAATATTGAGCAAATGCAATATCAATCACTTGATAGCAGATAAATTAGTCAAGGCTTTTACGCTTGATATTTCTAGGGCCTTTGACCATGTGTGGCACGATGATTTGCTGGCCAAACTTCGATGCTATGGCTTTTCGGATCATTTTTGTGTAAGGCTCTTTAGCTTCCTGAAAGAACGTTCCCTGCATACTCGAATACTTTCACCATCAATGCTGGCGTTCCCCAGGGATCCATATTGTCTCCAACTTTCTCTTCATTATATATCAACGACTTATTGGAAAAAACAGAGAATCCAATATATTGCTTTGCTGACGACAGCACACTTGTCTGGTCATTCCATTTGGATTCCAGGACATTGGCTACGGAGGCACATCTTCACCGGCAGCGGAAGCTTGCATATCCTATTGAGGATCTAGAAGTGTTTTCGAATTGGAGTGAAAGTAACCAGGTACAATGCAATGCCACAATAACAGGCATCGGTTATCTCCAAGAAGATAAATGTCTCCGAACTGGATATAATAATGTCAGGTCAGACAATTCCGCTTTCTGCTTCGATAAGTTTGTTGGGGGTTGGAATGGACACCAATATGTCTTGGCACAATCATGACGCTGAAATTGCAAAGGCTGTTTCTCAAATGTTTGGAACACTGTTCCGAATCAGAAAAATATACACACCTTCAACAACTTATGATGCTTTGTAAAGCTCAGATCAGACCTTTGGAGTACTGTTCTCATGTATGGAGTCCTCCCCCAAACATACGTCGAAGTTGCTGGATTCCATCCGGAAAAGAGCTATCCGCCTGACTGGAGACACAAACATCATGTGCAACCTTGATAGCCTGGAACATCGAAGAAAGGTTGGAGATTTATCACTCTTCTATAGATAGAAGGTGTTCAAGTGACTTGGCACATTTGATTCCACCAAGAGCGGTACGTATCAGAAATACGCGACGGACTATGGCTGCTCATAGTTTTGAGGTTCAACTCTGTACACCTCGAACTCGCTACTTTTGCACAGGCACCGCTCTGTCCTGTAGTGATTTGTTTTGTCCTAAAAAAATATGTCCATTAAAGTTTGAAAGCCGTCGTAGTTTGGAACTGAAACCTAATGTTTAGCCAGCATCAGTGGCTGGCTTCTTCAGAGGTTTATTCACTTGATGATTCACCTATGACTGTGATTTCCGGTTCGTAGGTTGTAATTGTGTTGACTTGACAGCGGGGTCTGACTAACTTATATAGGGGGCGGAGTCAATTAAAGCATCTTTTAAAAAATATTTCACTTCGCTATTCAATGAATATAAATTCAACAATTTCCGTTAGTCCGGAAACAAAACTACTATTATGGGGGTAATTTTCATAAATATCTCTTCAAGTACCCAAAACTGTCAAAACTGTGACGTCAAAGAAGGAACGGTTAGTATAAACAGGCGTGACTTAATTAAGTGAAATAGGCATTACTGAAGTATAAGAACACACGTTAAGAGCGACTTATACTATCTTAGTATTGAAATATTTAACAGGTATATCACTCAACATTGGTGATGATATTCTTTTTTTTACATTCTGCTATACCACTTTACAGGATCAGATCAACGATTTAAAATGAAATGATTTCTTCTGTGAATAGCATCTTGAAAAAATTTAAAAAGGTTACATTCAGAGATGAAGGCGCCATTACAAAATAATTGAGACCTACCGTGCTGGAAGGATCGATATATCCGATAAAGTGGGTGAATGGTATTCACCCACATTAAGTATTCAGATAACTCGGGAATAGAAATATAAAACTCTCTAAGATCGGCAATTAAAGTTGATTATTCAAATTAGGAGTGGGCATTTGTGTTGTGTAAGTGAATCGTACTCTTCGAGAATTCATTTCAGAAAACGACAATTTTCAACTGGGTGGTCCACGATTCGCACCGAGAGAGATGGCGACATGGGCGTGCAATGACAAGCAACCTCAGGCTAATTAGAGATCTTCTATTCAGGAAGTTATTTATAACAAATGAAATGTTAAATAAAGTTTTAATGGTGGTATTCGGTAATTTTCCAGGAATGTCACCTCTGAAATGCATATTCTACGTAAGGAAATAGTAGATTCAACATGGCTTTCGAACCAATATGTCCACTATTACTGCTGTGACAGCTTTTTACTAAAAAATCTTGGAGTACATCGAGGCTGGTGAATGCCCTGTTAGAATATTTTGTGATCTCACACGATATTATTAAATAAATTATATTAATATGGAATAAGAGGAAATGTCCTTGGCTGGATAGAGTCTTTCACCAGAAACAGGAGTCAATTTGTTTCGGTGAATCATATATCTGAAAATAGTCATTATAAATGTATTCAAATACTCAAGTTTTGACCATTGGAGTACCTTGAGGATCAGTGTTGGGACCGCTATTATTTATTATACTGTAATGATTTTGGGACCGCGGTTGCTGAGAATACGTGCGTTATGTATGCATCACTTCTAATTTCGGACAAAGACGACACAATTTTGAAAAAAAATTGTAACACGAGGTCAAATCATTTGGTTTCATTTATTCATTCATTTGGTTTCATTCATTTCAACTCTCGAAAATTTACTAGTACTGTTTCATCACAGGCAAAAAATCTGTTCAAATCTTGAAATTAAAATTAATGAGAATGAAAACACACTTTCTTTATCCGATGAATGTAAATTTTTGGTACTCACGCTAGATAATTGTCTGGACTGGAAGACTCATTGTAATAAATTGATATTGAAACTAAGTTCTGTTTCTTATCTGATACGAAATCTTAAGCCGATATTAACCACTGAACAGTTAGTAAATTATTACTATGCACATATAGAATCTAGAATCAGATATGGCATTTGTTTTTGGGGAAGCTCTTAATTGGCTCCAAATGTGTTTATTGCCCAAAAAAACATTATACGGATTTTAGCAGGCGTCAATCAGAGAACCTCCTGCAGAGATTCATAAAAACATTTGAAATTTCCAACTTTCCCAAATATTCATTCACAACAATAGGTCGAAATATGATCGCTTTTCATCTTGCCATAATGTAAATACAAGAAAGTGCAATAATTTTTACATAAATGCCGTCAAATATCCGTTACCTTACCTTCTTACTTGGGGCTAAAACTTTATAATAAACTGCCCGACTCATTGAAATGATAGAACATAATTTTTATGCCATAGATGAGAATTTTTCAATCTTCCGTAATTTTATTTCTCTATTACATCATTTTAAGGTAACTGGAGTTGAATGAAGTTGATATGTTTTGTATGAATATGACTATCTTTCATGTATGTTGGGTTCAATTTTACTCTAAGTATTATTTTATGTATATGTACAAAATGCTATTTGACCTATCCTATAACTTTGTAAGTTCTACAGGATCAATAAAGTGATTCAAAGTTGATTTATCGAATCTACAACTTCCAAAAGATACTAGATAGAGGACCACTTCTATTTTTTTTTATGAAGCTGTTTTTCAAAATTATTTTATATTATGGGAGAAACTATAGAACGATCTCTTAAAAAATCACAAAGAAATATTCAATTCAAAACATTTCAATGAGGAAATGAAACATTAATTTCAAGTTACCTCGAATAATTCAAATTTGGAATGCGTATTCTACTAACTTGAAATTGAATTACGATTGACCCAGTAAACTCCAAAAATAAATACTTTTCAAGTTACAAAATTTGCAATATAGGCTTTGAGACCTAGTGTTTATTTTGTTACTCGAACACATTTTTCACATGAAAAAAAATTAGAAGCACAGTATTTCTGATATGTTTCACTAAATGCTATATTCAGGGTGATTTAATATTTGGCAACATCTGCTTCTCTGTCATGTGCCGCTGATATCAGTCGATGATAAAGAAATCGGCAATGACTTATATGAAAGTAAATAAACAATAAACAAATACATAAGCATACCTTAGAATAGAATAATGAAGAAACTTTTCAGAATAGGTACTCACTGTGAACTATACAGTTGTTTTACTTTGAAAAGGTTTCACCAACAATTTTAAAATCCAGCATCATCTGCGAAGTGAACCGTTTATCATCACTTATAAATGATTTTATCTTCCTGATACAGTTCGTACTGAGAATGTACTGAACTTGATGCAATTGAAATATTAACAACTCACTATTCAGCAATTCCATTCGGTTTGGATTGTTTATACCAGATATCGTCAGATAATATTCGACGCCATTTCCCTTCTGTCAGTAGCGACACAGTTTAGTTTCATGTGGTGGGTCTCTATGTGGCAAAAATAAAATGTGTAAACCTATGATGGAATAAAATCAGCATCTCCATGATAGAAATGAAATCAGAAAATTCTCTCATAGCTTAATTTTTATATTTGATAATCTATTTCCTTGCATATAATATTTCACTTCTCCTACAACCTACTGTTATTCAGACTAATAATTCCTTCGAAACTATTTCCTAGCAGAAATCCAGTTACACCTTTTTTGAGACGCAATTTGAGTCTCCACATAACTGTCAATTTGCTCGCAAATAGTGGTGAAAAATTTGGAAAAAAATTCATGTGCTCGTGAAAAAATAATCTTTACCGAATATAGGTGATTCGTTCGATTGATAAATTTTGTAGAAATTCATGTTGAATATAGAATAAAGAAAATACTTTTGTCTAGTTTCTACTGGGTTTATTTATTCGTTACGACCGGTTTCGGCTTGAAAATGGCCTTATAAGCCGAAACCGGTCGTAACGAATGAATAAACACAGTAGAAACTAGACAAAAGTATTTTCTTCATTCTATATTCACCAATTCTAATAGTTTATTGGTAATATTGGTTTTTTTAAAGGTAGCGAATGGTTCACTGTATACCAGTATAAGTACACAGTGAATCGGAAGGTGAGTCGACAGTGGACCATTGTGTATACAGTGAATCATTGATGGAAATGTCGTTAAATAAAATTATAGTATTATCAACAGTCTTAGTCTCAGTCAAATTATAAAACAGGTAAAGCTTCTTATAACAGTTTTCATCAAATAAACTGAAATTATATCACTCTTATAATGAACCTAATCGTCGTCAAGAACAAAAACAAATCAAAATAAAAGGCTACTTGTGAAGTAAACTTAAAAAAAACAAAACCAGCATAAATGCCTGCTTATAACATTAATAATCTTCAAAAAAAAAATATCAAAATCTACATAAATTCCAATAACCATCTTCACAGAAAATTTCCTGCATATGCAATTGGCAATACAACTTCCTGCACTGACGCCTGTCGGATATAATACAACGCTTCGTGGTATTAGCCAAGGGAGTAGTTGTTTTCTGATAGACTTTAGTCCATTCAACCTACTGTGTAGGTATATTCGAGACTGGCTTGAACGTTTAAAGTTCATTTCTTTAGATTGGAGTTTGTAATGCTGACTTTGACAGTTTTGAATAATTCCGTAGTCCAATTGGGTGTGTAACTCTTGTAGAAAACGTGTTTTGCCTTACTGATTCGCAAAACATCGCTGATTTTAAATTTTCTCGGTCCAGCTATTTTCAGATGGGTGCAGATTCATTTGAGTATTTGTTTTTGATTGGTCTTGGTAATTTTCGAGGGTTGTATAAGTGTCTTTGAGTGTCCCGTATCATTGTAGGATTTTGTGATTTCAGGCAAGACCTTTTGTATGTGCTGAAATATTTGAAAAGTCTTTCTTCCAACGTCCTAATGATACGTTCAGCCATAGAGGCCTTAGGTTAAGTTAGGTCCGAAGTGAGCGTGTCTATTCGACCCTCCAACACAGCCCGCAAGGGTTTATTATGGCTCACACCTATCCACACTCAGCCATTTAAACCGAGCTTCTTAACGAAGCCGATTAGTTTGTATGGTGAGTGGTCTTTCAGGTCAGTTGGTAAGAGTACGGCTCTGCCGAAATCTAACAACCTGATTCAGTCCCCAGCGGGGCAGGCACAAATTATATTCTCTGGTAATGAGGTAGTCGGTTAGTCAAGTTGTAAGATTACAACCTTAATACCCACGACAATATTCCCATATGAGGGTTTTTGCACGTCAGCTACACATGACGATGCCTTAGATTCAGCCGCGCAGGGCTTTTTCGCCTC